>OY992883.1:41746281-41786956 GCA_963921405.1 Cepaea hortensis
CCACAGGATCTCTGGATCCGAGTCTACACAGATGGGTCAGCACAAAATGCTGTTCGAAATGGAGGAGCGGAAGTGTATATAGGATACCAAAATAAAACTAGGAACACGGCCAGAGTACCAACAGGAAAGTACTGCCATAACTATGATGTTGAAATTGAGGCAATCAAGATAGCCACAGAGAAATTACTAAGTAGAAGCCATGGTACACAACCTGTGGTGCTATTGACAGATGCAAAATCAGTACTCGAGGCGCTCCTGTCTGGGAAATTGCCAGTACTAAGGGCACTACTTTCTGAACTTAGCATTCAACATACGGTCACCATACAGTGGATACCATCTCACCGTGGAGCACCCGGAAATGAGAGAGCTGATCGATTAGCTAAGGAAGGAGCAAAAGAAGAGTAGCCTGATGTGCCCGTTACATACCACCAAAAGAAAAGAATGATCAAATCAGCCAGAAAGCCATCAAAAGCCTGCTCAAGTTGAGTACCATTTTATGGACAGACCAGATCAAGCCATTATTTTGCGCCTCAGAACAACGCAACCACAAGCATACACACTTCAAGATTGGTGAATCAGCCATGTGCACATGTGGATTGGCGTCTCAGACAGCAGATCACATACTCCAAGACTGCCCAAAATACGCCATATCTAGGCAAACCTTCTGGCCTAGAGAGACGACAGTGGACGATAAACTCCATTTACTGCTTAGCGAGCTAAAAAAGACAGACAAATTCATACAAGAGACAACATTGCAGTTATAGACATATTTCAAGCGAATGAAAGAAGAAGAAGAAGAAGAAGAAGAAGAAGAAGAAGAAGAAGAAGAAGAAGAAGAAGAAGAAGAAGAAGAAGAAGAAGAAGAAGAAGAAGAAGAATTGTATAAAACAAGACAGTCAAAATTTGTTGGGGATGTTATGAGAAGAAATAAATTAGAGAACTTGGTGACAACTGACAAGATAGAGGGAGAGAGAACAATGGGAAGTCAGAGAAGTAAATACCTGGACGGCTTGGCCACGTGGCATGGTCGAGACAAGAACACTGAGTTGAACTCTGGTGATCGAGTGAAATGGAGCCTCATGACCGCCCACACATATCGGCATGGCACATGATGGATGGATGGATGGATGGATGGATGGATGGATGGATAAATGGATGGATGGATGGAATAAAACAAGTCGGAGATCTAGTTCAGCCTTTCTACTTCTAGACTTTACTGGGAAAGTCACAAACAAATGAGTGGGGGGGGGGGGGGATAAACCACCAGAAGAAACGTGCCCGAATTCCTTCACAATGATAAACAGAAGATAGGGATTGCACAGCCCACAAACAAATGCAAGATAACACATAGGAGAAAAGACAATTTCTCACTGAAGCTCTCAACAAGCTGGAGTTAGATAAGATAACGCTAGTGTAAACTCTCTAGTCTATCTTCTCCACTCATCCCATCTGAAGTGCCTTTATCTAAACTATTCTAAGTTTGAAGAAGGGGACATAAATTGCACAAGAAACGTTTTTCTCTTGTATCTCTTAGGAAACGAAGTATTTTGTTGTTGGTTTCAAGGAATGTTAATTAATTCAATCTGTTCCTATTCATTATTATTATCGCCCATATTGTATCTATTTGTTTTCTGTCAGTATTGTTCTGTTGCTAATCTGTAGATGGTTACAGTCAGTTTTCATTGGCAGTTCTGAAGAATAATTTTCTGGTTTGACTTTGGGTCAAATAACTTCTGACATCTCTTTCTAAAGTATGCATTTCTGATGTATGACTTTTTGAGACACGAATTTCTTAATTACAGCTTTCTGATATATGACTTTTTGATGTTTTAGTAGTTTTACTTCGTGTGTTTAACTCTCTGATCAACGATTTGGTTTTATTTATGCCTGATTTATGAATTTCTGATGTGTGATTTTCTCGTGTAAGACTTTCTGATATATGACTTTCTGATGTATGACTTTCTAATGTATGGCTGTCCGGCGCATGTCTTTCTAATGTGTGGCTGCCTGGCATATTTCTTTCTAATGTGTGGCTCTCTGAAGTATGTTTTTCTAATGTATGGCTCTTTGAACTATATCTTTCTACTGTATCGCTAATGATGGCCGTGTGAGGTATCTCTTTCTAATGTGTGGCTCTCTGACATTTGTCTTTCTAATGCGTTGCTCTACTACGAATGTCTTTTCTTTATAATATATGGCTTTCTGACGTATGTCTTTGTCATGTGTGGCTCTCTGATGGATGTCTGTCTAATGTATGACTCTCTGAAGTATGTCTTTCTATTGTATGGCTCTCTGATGGATGTCTGTCTAATGTATGACTCTCTGAAGTATGTCTTTCTATTGTATGGCTCTCTGATGTCTGTCTGTCTAATGTATGTCTCTCTGAAGTATGTCTTTCTATTGTATGGCTCTCTGATGGATGTCTGTCTAATGTATGACTCTCTGAAGTATGTCTTTCTATTGTATGGCTCTCTGATGGATGTCTGTCTAATGTATGACTCTCTGAAGTATGTCTTTCTATTGTATGGCTCTCTGATGGATGTCTGTCTAATGTATGACTCTCTGAAGTATGTCTTTCTATTGTATGGCTCTCTGATGTCTGTCTGTCTAATGTATGACTCTCTGAAGTATGTCTTTCTATTGTATGGCTCTCTGATGGATGTCTGTCTAATGTATGACTCTCTGAAGTATGTCTTTCTATTGTATGGCTCTCTGATGGATGTCTGTCTAATGTATGACTCTCTGAAGTATGTCTTTCTATTGTACGGCTCTCTGATGGATGTCTGTCTAATGTATGACTCTCTGAAGTATGTCTTTCTATTGTATGGCTCTCTGATGGATGTCTGTCTAATGTATGACTCTCTGAAGTATGTCTTTCTATTGTATGGCTCTCTGATGGATGTCTGTCTAATGTATGACTCTCTGAAGTATGTCTTTCTATTGTATGGCTCTCTGATGGATGTCTGTCTAATGTATGACTCTCTGAAGTATGTCTTTCTAATGTATGACTCTCTGACGTATGTCTTTCTATTGTATGGCTCTCTGATGTATGTATTTCTAATGTATAGCTATATTATTGATGTCTTTCTAATGTGTGGCTCTGTGACGTATGTCTTTATAATGTGAGGCTCCGTTACGTATGGCTTTTAGATTTATGATTTTCTGGCACGGGGGTTATGATAATAACTTTGTGTTGTACACCTTTCTGACGTATGACTGTGATGTGAACCTTTCAGCCCACTCTCTGGGATTCCCAACTGCCGTGAGACTCCAAAAATCCGCGACTTGTATACTCACTCTCATTACTCTTTGCCATCCAATCATGATCAAATACTCTTTGATCAATACAGGGACGTAAGCTCTCATCCGGTAACTAGATGATAACGAAAACGCCATATCCGAAGCTAGGTATGTAATCGCATTACCAAAGAGATCGAGAGACGCGGGAGTGTAGTGGTTAGAGGCTCACCTGCCGGCCCGCTTGTCATGGATTCGAAGTAGCAAGCAGAGGTAGTGGAGTTAGTTGAGTTGAGTTGAGCTAAGAACCAACATCACTGCACTCAGGCCATCCCCATATGCGCTCCGTCGCCTCGTTCAACAGCCATCGGAGAGTTACACTACTAATCGTTCCCACCGCTATCATATTGAAAGTGGCCAGGGCAACAAATCCATACAATTCTTACAATCTATGACCTCTGAAGCGAGACGAGCCATTCCACATGAAACATTCCTTTTTCCACTTTACTAAGCATCCTCCTTGAGTCCGCAATGAAGACAATGTGTGTTGCAGTGGTCTCCTCTAACCAACGGAATGAGGTTGTGACTGCTTCCACTTTCATTCTCATGCTGGAGGTCGTAGCCTCATATGCCATACTCTTCTTTTTCAAGAATCGTCCATTAGCCTTCGCAATGAAACCCCAACCACTCAGTCTGTGTCTCACCATTGACCAATCAGTATAGATCACTATGTTACCTTGATTGGGGGGGGGGGGGGTTTAAAATGGTCACGTGTTTCCAGGTCTAACCAGCCTAAAATGTGTTCCAGGAAATGCCTCGGAAAGGGGTGATATTGACCACGTCATCACTGAAGTACCGAGAGGTCTATCAAAATATACCGTCAGCACCATATGCCCAATACATACGGCATGTGGAAAAGTCGTTTGCTTACTTTTTATTTCACCAAAGAGATCAGGGAAACGTGTGATAGGAGTAGACACTAATGGCCCTAGTCAAAATTCTCATCTCTGCACCCGGATCCAGCCAGGGAAAGTGCAAGCCCGAGACGGACACTGTGACTTGGTATAGCGAACCCGTCCGGTGATTTCCTGGTTTGACTACATGTTTTCCTGTACATTCAGTTCTACTAATAATTAGCTGACTTGGCATTGTGATTCGGGTAAAATTAAAAGTTAGTTGCATATCTTTTACAGGACGTCGCTGTCAGTCACATTATACTTTAGTTGTTTGTGATTTCTTGGCAAATGCCAGACTTATATATACAGATGATACGGTCCTCCGCTCAAATAGCGCTACCGGAGCAGAAGGGTGTATCCTCTCTTTCAAGAGTTAGTTAGTTAGTTGCATATCCTGTACAGGAGATCGTAGTCAATCCCAGCATTAGTTTGGCTGTTTTTGATTTATCCGGGAAGGTTAACCCGGTCAACAAATACCCACAGAAGTCGGATGTGTTGGCCTAAAGGCGCAAGTATAGCAGCTCTTCTGTAAACAGGTACAAGGCAATATGTCTGGAAAAAAAAACACACACACACACTCCGAATGAACGCAGTAGAAGAAGAAGAAGAAGTTCCTGATTTCTTGGAAAGTTTACGTTCGGTATTCTGCCATTGCTTTCCGAACGATCGGCACTCATACCGTTGAATGAAAACCAACGCAAGGCAGTCTGCTGCCAAATCTCCCGCAACTGTGTTTCTAACGCGGTATGCGTGACTAAAAATTGAGTCCCCAAACTCTTCACCACAGAGCCTTTGTGGCTGATCCACGTGAACATTGTTCAGTAAACATCCAGTGGGTGATGGGTGTTGTACAGTTAGCGTTACTTTCTGTACCTGCTAATAAAGTAAAGAACCCCTTTACACAACTTGCAGTATATTGGGTATATGGTGCCAACCGCATACTCTCGTTGAGCGATGTGATCAATATCATACCGGCCGCGTTTACTTCCCTGAACATTTCCTGGTACCAATTTTAGACTGTCTAGGCAGGGGAACGCAAGTCAATTTTGAAACATCCGCCTCGATGAGATTCGAACACCTAACCACCGGGCCGGCAGGCAAGTGGGCTAACCAATGCGCTCCCGCGGCACTCCAGAAGACAGGCTTACGGTTAACTGAACCAGTGACGATGTATGCCAGCAGACGATACAGTTACTGCTAGTTCGTGTCCTCGCTTTGAACTCCTGCCCGGGAAGGTTCATCCGGTCAACAAATGCCTGAAGAAGTCGGATATGTCGGACGTAAGGTGGAAATATTGCAGCTCTGCTGTTAACAGGCATAATGCAATTGCGTCCAGAACAACATTCCGGACGAACGCAGAAGAAGAAGAAGAAGAAGAAGAAGAAGAAGAAGAAGAAGAAGAAGAAGAAGAAGAAGAAGACGACGACGACGAAGAAGAAGAAGAAGAAGAAGAAGAAGAAGAAGAACTCAAGTGCACAGGTCTGATTTTTGAGTGTGGGCCTGCTTTCCCTGTTCTCAGTGAACCCACTCCGACTTCTGAGGTACTTGTAATTTACACTCCCACACCAAGGACAAGAAACCAATGTTTGAGCCCAGTTGACAAGGGGTAGGGAGAAAACCCCTTACCCTGCCATCGGCGCACCGGACGTTTTAAAGAGAAAGCTTTCTTAACCTTTATGCCACGCGACTTCTACTGTTAGTGACATACTTGGAAATACTTCCGCAAATCATTGTTCACTGCTTGTTCTGTTTGTTCACTGCTTGTTCTCTTTTCCTGTACAGGAAATCACTGTTAGTGATACTCCTGAAAATACTTCAGCAAATAATTATTCACTGATTTTTCTCTTTTTCTGTACAAGAGATTGCGGGCTTATTAACATTTCTGATGAAATAGTAATATATGTTAATTATGCACTGGCGCGAAGGCGGTCATGTGGTTTTCCTATCCAATGGTTTTCTGAGCTTGGTCTGATGAAATCTTTCCAAGAATCCACGTCATTTGTCACTTGTTCAGTTCCAGTTTTGATGTTAAGTTTTAAGTCCCAATCTCCAATTGCGTTTGTGAAGTCAATTTCTTTCAATGTTGTTTCCTCTTTTTGCGGCATGAGTTGATGAATGAATAATGTTGGCTGCGTTATGCCACATGGCCCCACTCCAGATTGTTCTATGGTATGGAACTATGTTTCCAACATTTTCAGTCATCAAGTTGTTCCCATTTTTCCTCCCTTGTATTCTCTTCTGCATCTGATTGACCTGGTTCATCAGGCACTGGGTGTCGACTCAGGAAGTCCGCTCCCACATTCATTTTCCCAGGAACATACTCAACCTGGAACGAGTAAGGTTGAAGAAGCAGCGACCACCTCATAAGTCGGGCATTCAGAGTCTTAGATGCTGCGAGAAACATGAGTGGTTGATGGTCACATTGCACTGTGAAGTGTCTGCCATATAGGTATGCTTGAAATTTCTGTACACTCCATACGAGCGCAAGACATTCTCTCTCGATAGTACTGTAATTTCTCTCTGCTGCATTCAATTTCCTGCTAGCATAGGCTACAGGGAATAGCTCTGATGGTACATCTCCCTTTCTCTGCAACAGCGTTGCCCCAATTCCTATGTTACTGGCATCGGTGCGCAGCACGAATGGTTGGTCGAGGTCTGGTAGATGTAAGACTGGATGAGCAGTTAATGCCTGCTTTAATGATGTGAAAGCTCTCTCACAGTCAGCTGACCAAGTGACTTCTCTGGTTTCCCCTTTTTGGTAAGATCCGTTAAAGGTGCTGACAGAGTATTGAAGTCCTTGATGAATTTTTGATAGAATCCACATAAGGATACAAATGATCTTACATCCTTCTTTGTTTTTGGACGAGGTGCTCTCTGGAGTTTGTCCACATTTCCCTCTTGTGGAGTTATCAGTCCATGAGATATCTTATGACCTAGAAAGTCCAATTCTTGGAATCCTATCTGACACTTCTTTGGTCTAGCCGTCAATCCAGTTTCTCTGAGGCGCCTGAACAAAAGATGCAGGGTTTCTACATGCTCTTCAAATGTTTCAGTTGCGATCAGGATGTCATCCATGAAGTGACTGATGTCTGGATGCTGTAGTGGGTCAAGTAATTTTCTCATCATACGTGTAAAGACGCTGGGAGCATTACTTAATCCGAATGGAAGAACGTTGAACTCATAGTGTCCTCCAGGCGTGCTGAAAGCTAACCATGGTCTAACTTCCGGTTTTACAGGAATCTGGTAATATCCCTTACTGAGATCAATCCTAGTAAAGTACTTAGCTCGGTTGAGTGCTGTGAAGAGTTTATTCTGATCAGGCAGAGGTTCTGCTTGGAATTCAGTTATAGCATTGAGCTGTCGATAATCGATGCACAATCTATGTTCTCCACTTGGCTTTCTCAATAAGACGACGCTAGCACTGTAAGGTGATTCAGATGGTGAGATTATTCCTGCGGTGAGCAGCTGTTGTATTTCTTCCTCTAAAGTCTTTTGCTTTGCATAAGGAACTGGGTAAGTCTTGACTCGCACAGGCACTGTGTCATTCAAATTCATGTCAAATTCCTCCAAATCAGTTCTTCCTGGCTTATCAGTAAGTACTTCTGCATATTTTGCCATAAGTTCCCTAATCTGCTTTTGCTGATCCTTTGTTAAGTTGGGATTGATTTCCACACCCTTAAAGGTCTCTTTGGCTTGCAGTTGGCACTCGACTCCCATTGTTGATCCTTCTTCGACTTCAGTAGCCACACTCATGGCCATCAGATGTGCAGGTTCGGTGGTTGAGGGTCTTTCATGATATTTCTTCAAGAGGTTTATGTGAAATACTTTCATCTTGCCTTTGACTGAAATTCTGTAGTTGGTACGTGAGATCTTCTCCGTCACTACATAAGGTCCTCTCCATCCTATTTGCAGCTTATTCTGACTGGTTGGAAGCAGCAACATCACCTTCTCTCCTACCTCTAACTCTCTATCCTTTGCCTTGCGGTTGAAGTTACGAGCAATTCTTCGTCTGGCTTGACGTAGATTGACATTCGCTTGTTTCCAACTGTGTTGTAAACGATTTTTCAACTCGGCAACATATGTAGATGCAGTCACGACTGTATCATCTGTAGTATTATCAGTCCATGTTCGCAGTAACGCCTCAAGGGGTCCTTTGATTGGTCGTCCAAACAACAGTGTGGCTGGAGCAAAACCTGTTGAGTGATGGGGTACTTCCCTGTAAGCGAATAAAGCTGCGGGTAAGTACAAGTCCCAATCCTCTGTCTTCTCCTGGGCAATTTTGCGCAGGATACTAATCAATGTCCCGTTCCACCTTTCCACAAGTCCATTTGACTGAGGGTGATATGGTGAACTGAAGATATGGCGTGCATGAAAAAGTCGGAAGGTCTCTTCCATGAGCTTACCACGAAACTGTGAACCGTTGTCCGTCAAGATCCTTTGTGGGAATCCTAGACGTGTGAATATTCCTAATAATGCATCAGCGACGTGGTTGGAGTCACAGCTGGGCATAGGAACTGCTTCGGCCCACATGGTTGTTGTGTCCACAAGCGTTAATATGAATCGGTTTCGCCTCTTCGTTGCTGAGAGAGGTCCGATTATGTCTACTGCCACTTTCTCAAATGGAATTCCAGTGATTGGCGATTCACCCAACATTGCCGGTGGTGTCCGGTGTTTTGGTGATACTTTCTGACACTGTGGGCATGATTTTACAAACCGTTGTATGTCTGAATTCATCCCTGGCCAAAAGTAGTGAGTGGTAATCCGCTGTGTAGTAGCGTTGATACCCATGTGCCCACTGAATGGTAGACTGTGACCCATCTCTAAGATCTGAGTCCTATATTGAGTTGGTACAACAAGTTGATTAAACTCTTGTCCAGCTCGTCCTGCTTTTCTGTAAAGAAGTGCTGACTTCATGAACAGATCACCTTTACGTAGAGGTAAATGTGATTTTGGCAGTTTTCTGAAGCAGGGTTCCAAGGTGCTGTCGGCTTCTTGTGCCCTCTTCAGTTCCTCCGTTCGAGGGATTGGCGTAGTTGTTTCTGGAGTTTTTGTTGCCTGTGATCGAGTGGTCATGGTCGCCATCGCCACAGGTTGAACAGGTTCTCCTAGAACGATAAATCTACAGCCGAGGATTACAGGATATATCGGATCGTCCAAGATTGCTGCCTTGATTGTCCCAGTGACATACCGCGAGGCTATGTTTACTTTTGCCACTGGAAGAGACATATTGGTTGAACTCTTCAGTGGTCCCTGTAATTCCACTATTTCCTCTGTCACCTGTTCAGGGTGAACTAAGGATGATGAAACAACACAGTCATATGATAATCCAGTATCATATAAACAGGTCGTTTGGAATCCATTTAGTAAGATGGATTCCACAACCGGAATACGAGATGATGTGTCTTGATGAGGTGTCTGTTTGGACGTTTCACCAGTGCTCACTTTTCTCTCTTTTCGGTTGGCCAAACATGCCGCTGTGTATGGAGGTGGCTTCTTCCTGCAATTCTGAAATGTGTGACCTCTAATCTTGCAATGGGTACAGAATGGTTTGTCCTCCCTCGGCGCTGTTTGGACTGAATTTTGAGTGTTTTTCTGGGATTTCCCCTTTTTCCCGGTGGCTACAGTGTTTTCACCCTCTTTTGGCTGTGGAGTTTTGTTTTGAGAGGGGGTGTTGTTCGAACGTCCCTTTCCTCCCATCTCCTTTTGAGATTTCTCAAATCTCTCTGCCAGGATGATTATAGTTTCCAGGCGGTCAGCCCCGTTTTGGGTTAGGAATGCCTTCATTTCGTTCTGCATTTTCCCCTTGATCTGATCAATGATAATCATTTCACGGAGTCCTTCATAATTTTCCTCAAATCCTCCCAAGCAAGTCCATCTTTGTATGTATGACTTCAGTCTTTCCACTAGTTGTGCGTAGCTCTCACCCGGTTCCTTCCTTGCGGCTTTGAACCTGAGTTTATAAGATTCGGCGTCCACTTCGAATCGGCTCAAGAGTGCCGTCTTGAGTGTTGTGTAGTTCTGTTGTTCCTCTCTAGTGAGTCTTGAGAACACTTCATACGCCGTGGATCTTAAGGCCTGCGCCAACTTCGTCGCCCATCTACTTTCTTCAAGCCCACAGCTGACAGCCATTGCCTCGAAGCGTGATAAAAATCCTTCGATGTGGTCAGTCTGTTCATTAAAGGGTTCCAGAGGAAATGACATAGCTCCTGAATTAAGTTGAGAGACGTGAGGTGGTTCTGTCACTGGCGATCCTGATGAGGTTGAGGGTGTAGGACCACTCCCTTTCTCTATCCTCCGGATCTCCACTTCAATCTCCATTCTCCTCAACTCCAGTTGGTGTTGACGCTCTCTCTCCTTATCTTCCATTTCAGCCTGTAGTCGTTTCTCTTTCTCCTCCAATTCTGCCTGAAGCTGTTTTTCTTTGAGAGTCAATTCAGCCTGCAGTCTTTCCCTTTTGTCAAATGCATCCGAAACATAGTTAGCTAGCTCAAGGCCATCTAACCCGCATTCTCTACCTGTTTCTGTTATTTGGGCTCTAAACTTTGCAGTTTCCGCCATGTCTATAATTTATTGCTTTGCTCTGCCTATCAATATAATTGCAGTTAGTCTGATCCGCGTAAGTTTGTCAGTCCCTGATCTGCAAAGATACAACAGAGCATGTGCAATATTAAAAACACCCTATGTTATGTCTGTCTGTCAATGCTGGAAAAGCCAAAGGCAGCAGGCACTGAAGTAACCACAATTAATTCCTAGTAAAGAAAAGAATCTGAAATTAGACAGAGTTTTCCCAACGGATAAGATTTTCCGGTGGTTGATGAAATGCTGTTAAGTTCAGACTCCACAGTAAAGGAACACCTTCTCTGAAAGAGAAGTAGTGTTGGTAGAGTAGATACACACTATATATTTCACCTGGAGCAACTCTCTCTGAAGTATAAGCCTATTTGAACATGGCCCCCTTCTCCAGGAGTAAAATCAGTCACCTACTCTTATTTATCTATAAATGTCATTCATATCATGTGGCTGTCAATCAATACCCCACATGGTATCTGTTAAACATTCTAGAAAATAACTGTGTTAATAATCTAAAGATAACTGTGTTCATGTATTTTTAGGTGATTGTTTAAAGGTTAATATATGGGAACCATCCCGGACGAGCCCCCAATATGTCATATATTTTTGAAGGGAGTGGGAGATCACTGTAGTGCATGCCCCATCTCTAACAAAAGATGTAGAGCCCCATCCTCTTCTATCTTCCATAACCCCAGAATATGAACCTTGAGTTATCTGCAGGCCTCGTTCTATTAAGTATTGTCTAGGAGATATAGATTATGGCCCTGGTAAGAATGGTAATTTACTAACTGGGAATCTGCCCCTTCTCCAATGATTCTGATAGCTCTGGAGCCCCCTTATTGTTTATCAAATCTGAGGAAAGTCTGGAGAATTTTCTCAGCCTGATTTAGATGAAGAAAACATGGATGTTGAGCAGTTGATAGATTTAGAGTCTTTTTATTTCCCCATTCAGTAAGTCATTATGAGTTAATTTATCTTTAAACAATCAAACACATAAACAATCACATCAGATTTTGACAACATGATGTACAAAGAAGTTGTTTACACAGATAGGTTTGAACTTGACAAATTAACAGAAGGTCAATTCATGTTAATCATTTATTGACTGGCCTGAGCCTTCTGGTCAGTACATACATCTCTGTTGTGATTTACACAAAGTAATAGAACAGTTGCACATTGGACCATTGTCCCAGACAATCAATAATAAGCATCAATATATGAGATGTCAACAAGTGTGAAAACATAGTAAACATTTTGATGTTGTACATATTAAGTATGATAGTGTTGTCTCAACCATAAACATATCAGTGTTTTCCTGAAATTGGGTGTAGGTTCTACCTATGAGAAAAGTAACCTGGTGACTGGAGGATTAGGTAAGCCAGGGTCCATTGACTGATGGATCCACCTCAGGTCTGCCCGTATAGCTCCTCTGAAGGCCTCCCCATGCTCTGCTCATAGCGAAGTCATCCTCCCTCTCACTTGTGGTTTATCTCTTTCTCTCGGCTTCCCTCCCTCAGGTCTGATTTAGGTGGTTAATTTGCTGATGTGTTGGGTGGTTGTTGGTATGTAGCCACCAAGATCACTGATGAATATTCGCATAAATATATACATTCCTACCAATACAATAAATAAGAAGTAGGTCGGAAGAAATCCAACTTCCTGAAGTAGGAACTAGTTCCCCTCCCCTCCTTTTCTCTCTGAGCTAGTGTTGGGTTAAGTTGGGGTGGTCAGAGATTATCACACGGTGTACGCCTTGTATCAACTTGTTCCTGCTGTATGTAAATTCTCATTTGACCGGGGTCAGTGAACGTGTACAGTAAGACATTGACAAGAGTGAGAATATGTCAAGATGCATGTAAATAAATGACATACATTTAGAACATTTCTTCCACTAAATGGTGTTTACAATGTGTATAAATAATTCTCTGTGTTTTCCCAATTAACTACTTCTTCTTCTTGTGTCTAATAACTCTCTTCCATTACCTGTTGTTGTTGTGATGTTGAGTGTTGGGTTGTGTGGTGATGAGTGGTGTGGAGTGGTGTTGTGTTTTAAGTTATGTTGAGTAATGAGTTAAGTTCACTTCGCGTGATGGTGTTCCGCGAAGCACAACTTTCTCATGTGTTGCAATTCATGTGTGCCCTTATCTAATTACATTTGACATAAATATAAATATTTATTTCGCCAAACCCTATTAATTCTATAGATAAAGGAGAAAGGAAAGATTGATTTCACTTTCAGCTTTCTAGATTGTAAATAGGCATAGATAAGTCTGTTTTAGAACAAGGCACTTATTCTAGTACACGAACTGTCTTTTCAGCTGTAGATAGTGGTGCATCTTTAGCAATGTTTCTGGTGAAATGCACAAGATTGCTTTCGAATCATCACTTCTCACAGTTGTTTAGAATAGAATATAGTAGTGGAATGCACTTCTTAAAGTTAATAATTATCTCTAAGAATATCAGAGATTGTAGTTTCATCGAAGAGAATATTCTGCCCGGGAATGGCTTTGCGTCGTTAGAATCTACAGTCGAGCATTTTTACATTTCAGAGGTTTTAATTAATAATCATACATTTCAATTGACATCACAAACATGGGTTTACATTACTTGATACATCGGGTTCTTAGTCTAATCAGGGCTAACAAACGTACCTCGGATCCAGACTTTTGCCTTGCCCATTGAATTTTTGGTCACACACTCTTCTCACATCCGTCCATGGAGCGAGTTCAGACAAAAGTGCGGGCTTATTAACATTTCTGATGAAATAGTAATATATGTTAATTATGCACTGGCGCGAAGGCGGTCATGTGGTTTTCCTATCCAATGGTTTTCTGAGCTTGGTCTGATGAAATCTTTCCAAGAATCCACGTCATTTGTCACTTGTTCAGTTCAAGTTTTGATGTTAAGTTTTAAGTCCCAATCTCCAATTACGTTTGTGAAGTCAATTTCTTTCAATGTTGTTTCCTCTTTTTGCGGCATGAGTTGATGAATGAATAATGTTGGCTGCGTTATGCCACAGTGATCAATATCATACCGGCCGCGTTTACTTCCCTGAACATTTCCTGGTACCAATTTTAGACTGTCTAGGCAGGGGAACGCAAGTCAATTTTGAAACATCCGCCTCGATGAGATTCGAACACCTAACCACCGGGCCGGCAGGCAAGTGGGCTAACCAATGCGCTCCCGCGGCACTCCAGAAGACAGGCTTACGGTTAACTGAACCAGTGACGATGTATGCCAGCAGACGATACAGTTACTGCTAGTTCGTGTCCTCGCTTTGAACTCCTGCCCGGGAAGGTTCATCCGGTCAACAAATGCCTGAAGAAGTCGGATATGTCGGACGTAAGGTGGAAATATTGCAGCTCTGCTGTTAACAGGCATAATGCAATTGCGTCCAGAACAACATTCCGGACGAACGCAGAAGAAGAAGAAGAAGAAGAAGAAGAAGAAGAAGAAGAAGAAGAAGAAGAAGAAGAAGAAGAAGAAGAAGAAGAAGAAGAAGAAGAAGACGACGAAGAAGAAGAAGAAGAAGAAGAAGAAGAAGAAGAAGAAGAAGAAGAAGAAGAAGAACTCAAGTGCACAGGTCTGATTTTTGAGTGTGGGCCTGCTTTCCCTGTTCTCAGTGAACCCACTCCGACTTCTGAGGTACTTGTAATTTACACTCCCACACCAAGGACAAGAAACCAATGTTTGAGCCCAGTTGACAAGGGGTAGGGAGAAAACCCCTTACCCTGCCATCGGCGCACCGGACGTTTTAAAGAGAAAGCTTTCTTAACCTTTATGCCACGCGACTTCTACTGTTAGTGACATACTTGGAAATACTTCCGCAAATCATTGTTCACTGCTTGTTCTGTTTGTTCACTGCTTGTTCTCTTTTCCTGTACAGGAAATCACTGTTAGTGATACTCCTGAAAATACTTCAGCAAATAATTATTCACTGATTTTTCTCTTTTTCTGTACAAGAGATCAGCACACGGGCGTTAAACTGCGTACGTATGTTTGTAGATAAGAAATCAGCACACGGCCGTTAAATTGTGTACGTTCGAGTATGTTTGAAACGACAGCCAATGCCTGACCATCCCATCAAACTAACATGCTTGATCAAGGCAGGAAATGAAACTGGCTTCCGGTAAAGCGGGAATAAATCAAATAGAAAGACACAAATAAAGGAAAATATAAAAATCCCAGCAAACAAAAGATTGTGGAAACTGCGACTAGGAAAAGCTGCCTTTAAATGGGAAGAACCAATCTGCACAGAATGTTATGAGTCAAATAACATAAGCCACTTCATATTAAACTGACAAAGGCATAACTACTACATGTTGACAGAGAGCAAGAAATGCAAAGTCTTGTCAAACAATACACACACACACACACACACACACACACACACACACGAGCACACACACACACGCGCGCACACACACACACACACACACACACACACGCGCGCACAGAGCGGCAACAGTAATATAAAAAAAATGTTTTGCATATCCTTTACAGGACATCGCTGTCATCATCAACATCTTTCAGCTGTATGTTGATTTCTTGGCAAGATTACGCTCAGTAGTTTGCCATTGCTTTCTGAGCGGCCGGCTCATTATCCCGCAAGTCACGAGCGAGGGCCGAACCGCTTCCAATTCTCGCCTCGCTGCGAGACCCTGCGTGGATAAGCGGGATTACGGAGAAAGTGGTGTAACCCTCAGCCAGAGAGACCGACAACAGTAATATAGCTAACCAGAATAACACAACGACGAGCAGGAGATGGGTTCTACTAAGAAATTATGACATGTCTCGGTCATCAGTGGTGGCAGATAACAACATCGGGTTATCGTGGCTGACTCACGAATATCATGAAATGTGTGAAATACGTGTGCAAAAAAAGAAAAAAAATATGGGACAACCCAAGTCTTGAGACTGGTCATGATCATTCGGGGAAAATCTCTCAGAGGCGTCAGATGGAATTGTCAAACACCCCCTACACCCCTTGTGTAGCCAATGGCGTGCTCAGAGTTGCAGCCCACACTCATGACATAAGGACGAGTCTTTATCAGAACCATCACTTGAAAAGAGAAACATATGAAGAAATACCAGCAAAAGAAATACCAGCAACAAAAGAAATACCAGCAACAAAAGAAATACCAGCAACAAAAGAAATACCAGCAACAAAAGAAATGTCAGCAACAAAAGAAATATCAGCAGCAAAAGAAATACCAGCTAAAGAAATACTAGCAAAAGAATTACAACGAAAACCAGCAACTAATTTACGCGGTCAACCCCAATTATAATCTTATTAACCGATTCAGTGCCGAGGAATATTATATCGCCACGCGCGACTTCCCATTTGGACAGAAGGACGATATATCATAGTGTTATTTGTTTGGTTTCCTGGTATCTTCCGCAAATGTAATGCTCATTGAACGGAAGTTACATTATAATACTTGTTCATTTGCTTGTGTACCAGGCTTGTTCTACATTATAATACTTGTTCATTTGCTTGTGTACCAGGCTTGTTCTACATTATAATACTTGTTCATTTGCTTATGTACCAGGCTTGTTCTACATTATAATACTTGTTCATTTGCTTGTGTACCAGGCTTGTTCTACATTATAATACTTGTTCATTTGCTTGTGTACCAGGCTTGTTCGAAACCCACTTTTTATTTGGCACGGAATAAGTTAATGTGACATTTACAAGAAAATTTTCAGTATCAAATTGAAAACGAACGCCTGTGGCTGTTTAGTACATGCTCTTTAGTTATCATGCTATTGTTACAGCTGAAGGGCCAGTTTTTGGACTACTGACGTGGTATTATCGCCTTAATTACGTGCCACGTCGATGAGCGTGGGCAGTTATAGTTCGCCATCTCACACGATCACCAGAGTCGTGGATGAGGTCTATGTTCTTGTCCCGATTATGCCATATAGCCAAGCTATCCAGGTATGTATCTTTTTGTCTTCACTTTACCCTTTTCCTACCACTTTTGACAGCTGTCATTAAGCTTTCAAGTTTATAGCTCATTCAACATAACAGTGGTTCTCAACCTTTTTTGGCCCGTGCCCCACTTCACCATATTTCCAGAACGTCATCCCCCCCCCCCCCCCTTCATATTTCCTACCTAAAATCTCCCACCCATACACAGTATACGTAAAAATGGAAGGTAAAATATGTTAAAACAGGTCTAGACATCCACATAAAACGTGATTTGTAGGTCTACTTACTTTATAAAATGAATTTTAGAAGGATGAGACGTGCATTACTGTAAAGCATGAAAGGAAAAGCAATATCAAGTAATCGGTTCTTGTATTAACGCGATCTTGAAATGATCTTCATTCCCCCCTCCCCCTGGAAACCCTAAAGGGGGGGGGGGTGAAATTCCCCACCGGTTGAGAACCACTGACCTATAATGAGGCAAAGAGGTTTATAAAAAGCACTTATAGAACCAAATGGGAATCAGAGCATCCAGGCCACCAGAAGGATGATGCATATTACAAACTCGACTGAAGAGAACAAGTAGCAATCTTCAGACTCCGCACAGGACATAACAGGCTGAAATACCACTTGTTCAATAAACTAAAGATAGGAGATACCGATGAATGTAATTGTGGAACTGGTAAAATGACAGCTAAACATTTGCTGCAGGAGTGCCCAGTAAATGCAGAACAGAGAAAGATATTTTGGCCCACACCTGCTTCATTTGAGGACAAGCTCTATAGAGATATCAGCAAGCTCAAGTTGACTGCAGCTTACTTTAACTACATTCAGGTTGACATCTAAAGGTTCATGAAGAAGTATTTAGACTGCCACACTTCATACCACAAGTATGTTGGTTACAAAAGCCTCCCAGAGGCATGAAATGGAATATTGCTTGGATAGCAAATCCATTACGTGGAAAGTCCGAATCGAAAGCTCACTGTGTGGATATCATCTGCAGACTGCAATCTTCTGGTTTCCGGAAAAACAGCCTATGGCGAACGGAAGGCCCAATAGACGGAAGTGAGGCTAAGCAGTCATGTGCAGGACATGACGATTCCTTGGGTGAGCCCAGTACCAGAGCGCTGTGTGTTGGCTCTGTAAGTATGGAAGCCTCCTTGGATGGTGGGGAATGCCCATGGTCTGCCCCTACCTTCCCTTGAGGGCTTACCACGATGTCATAGCTGTTCTATATATATGGGCCAGCTGGGATGGTGGATAACACCACAACAGTGAGAGTCAAACGTCCTAAGAAACTCCCGGGAACAAATGCCCGCAGAAGTCGGATGTGTCGGCCTAACGGCGCAAGAACTCAGCTCTGCTGTAAACAGACACAACGCAATCACGTCCGAAAAAGAAAAAAAAACAACTCCGGATTGAACGCAGAAGAAGAAGAAGAAGTATTCATTCATTCAGTAGCATGTCCTTTGCAGAAACTGGCTATCTTAACAACCGTCAGGAAAACTTCTCGGTTATAAGCAAGATGAACCGCGTCCGACACACCCACACGGAGAGCATCTGCCACATCATGCATCCATCTTCTCTTTCGCCTTCCTCTTCCTCTCTTCCCAGACATACACCCCTCCATTATTCTTCTCTACAAACTTTCATAACGTTTCAAGTGACCAAATTATTTCAATTTTCTTTGTTTTATCGTTTTTAGTAACCAACCGTCTTCAATATTCAGCCCTTGTCGTATGGATACAATTGTTCTTTTCTTTATCCAAGATATTCTTAGAACTCGTCTATAACATTTATATTCAAGGGCATTTATGCTCATTATAACGAGCCCAAAATATCTTGACTCTCTGAAATTTCTCTTATCAGATTACGGTTTCTTTTAGCTTCTTGACGCGCTATCCTTTGGCTTTTTGTATGTTCGTGGCAATTTTTGAATTTTCCCCAGAAACCGCATACTCACTGCCATTAGATAGTTCTTAGCTTGTCTGCTTGCTGTACACGTTTCACGAGCAAACAACAGCGTGGGTTCTGCATTGCACTTGAAAACTCTTATTCTGGTTGCAATTTGCAGCTTTATAGCTTATGATGCTATATACGAAATGAATAAAATGCATACACATTATGATAACCAATGAATACTTGTAGTAACATTCAATGTGTTGTGGGTGGTAGCGACAACTCCAGGCAGCTGGGTGGTAGAGATAACTCCAGGAAGCTGGGAGTTATAGATAACTCCAGGAAGCTGGGTGGTAGAGATAACAGCAGGAAGCTGGGCGGTATAGATAACTTTTGGAAGCTGGGTGGTATAGATAACTCCAGGAAGCTGGGTGGTATAGATAACTCCAGGAAGCTGGGTGGTAACCGTTGTATAGATAACTCCAGGAAGCTGGGTGGTATAGATAACTCCAGGAAGCTGGGTGGTATAGATAACTCCAGGAAGCTGGGTGGTAACCGTTGTATAGATAACTCCAGGAAGCTGGGTGGTATAGATAACTCCAGGAAGCTGGGTGGTATAGATAACTCCAGGAAGCTGGGTGGTATAGATAACTCCAGAAAGCTGTGTGGTAACGATAACTCCAGGAAGCTGGGTGGTAACGATAACTCCAAGAAGCTGTATGGTAACGATAACTCCAGGAAGCTGTGTGGTAACGATAACTCCAGGAAGCTGGGTGGTATAGATAACCCCAGGAAGCTGGGTGGTATAGATAACTCCAGGAAGCTGGGTGGTATAGATAACCCAGGAAGCTGGGTGGTATAGATAACTACAGGAAGCTGGGTGGTATACATAACTCCAGGAAGCTGGGTGGTATAGATAATTCCAGGAAGCTGGGTTGTATAGATAACTACAGGAAGCTGGGTGGTCTAAATAACTCCAGGAAACTGGGTGTAACGATAACTCCAGGAAGCTGGGTGATATAGATAACTCCAGGAAGCCAGGTGGTATAGATAACTCCAAAAAGATGGGTGGTAACGATAACTCCAAGAAGCTGGGTGGTAACAATAGCTCCCGGAAGCTGGGTGGTATAGATAACTGCAGAAAGCTGGGTGGTATAGATAACTGCAGGAAGATGGGTGGTATAGATAACTGCAGGAAGCTGAGTGGTATAGATAACTCCAAGCAGCTGGGTGGTATAGATAACTCCAAGAAACTGGGTGGTATAGATAACTCCAAGAAGCCGGGTGGTATAGATAACTCCAAGAAGCCGGGTGGTATAGATAACTCCAAGAAGCTGGGTGGTATATATAACTCCAAGAAGCTGGGTGGTATAGATAACTCCAAGAAGCCGGGTGGTATATATAACTCCAAGAAGCTGGGTGGTATAGATAACTCCAAGAAGCTTGATGGTATAGATAACTCCAAGAAGCCGGGTGGTATATATAACTCCAAGAAGCTGGGTGGTATAGATAACTCCAAGAAGCTTGATGGTATAGATAACTCCAGGAAGCTGGGTGGTATAGATAACTCCAGGAAGCTGGGTGGTATAGATAACTCCAGGAAGCTGGGTGTTAGAGATAACTATGAGCGCCAAATAATAACTATTTATTCATTTATTAAATAATTCCCGGAAGCTGCAGTGCATATGGCTAGCACGTTTGCCCACCTGCTTGGTGGTCACGTGTTCACGGTTATTGTTTTTAAAAATTCAACTGGGCACCCTAGTCGAAACAATCCAAAATGGGTACCAGGGAATATTCTGGGAAGTAAAGACGGCCGGCGTGATATTGATCACATGACCCATTATGTGCGTTTGGTCTATACAACACGGGGCTAACAGCATACAACAAATACCCCTTAAGGTATTCAGAAATATCCTTAAATGTTTAAAACTGCTGTATGCATCGGAAATCGGTGCCCTGACGAAGGGTTTGCGAACGCAGTCCGCAATCCCGTATACCGCGTTCAAAACAGCTCTGGCGAGTTGGAATCAGACCGCCTTGTGTTGGTTTTCAAACAATGGTATGAGTGTCGGTCGTTCAGAAAGCAATGGCAGACTACTGAACGTAAACTTGAAAAAAAAATCACAAACAGCCAAAAAAAAAAAAAAAAAAAAAAGGCTATGGTTGACTGCGAGATCCTGTAATGTAAGAATGAATCACAAAAAACAAACAAAAAAAACAACAACAACGAGAAGTTGACGGTAAGCTTTACTAGAACATGATCAAAAGTACATAAGTAACAAAATGGACGTTGCAGCCAAAGCCTTCGTCAGCACACAATAAACAAGCACACACCGATACAACTACACGATAAATTATATATATATATATATAACATAAGAACATGAGACTTAATAAAGAGGTTCTGAAAATAGATAAAGAACTGCAAGAACAATACAGAGTGACTGTGAAAAATAGGTACAATGCGATAGCTAAAATACAGAATATAAATGAACAATGGGAAATGTTAAGGGACTCCATTCATCAAACTAGCAAAGAAGTATTACTGGAGAGAGGCAAAATAGCTAAGAAAAAATGGATGAATGAAGAACTCTTAAAACTGATGGACAAAAGAAAACAAAGTAAAAATGACAAACAAGAATACGCTAAGATAAATAAAGAAATAAAAGATAAATATGGGAAGGCTAAAGAAAGTTGGTTAAATGAGCAATGCAAAAAAAAAATTGAATTAAATTCCATTAATGATACAAAAAATATGTACAGACAAATCAGTGAGCTTACAGGAAGAAAAATAAGAATAAATACAGGGTGTTTGAAATCAAAAACAGGAAAGATATTATTAGAGGAAGGTGCTATAATGAAGAGGTGGAATGAGTATATAAGAGAATTATATGACGGAGAAAGGGAAGAATTAACAGAAGATAGTAACTTAGAAGGTCCACCTATTCTGAAAGAAGAAGTCGCTGACGCTATGAAATGTATGAAGAAAGGAAAAACAGCTGGGCCAGATGAAATCACAATAGAAGAATCAGAAGTGTTGGGAGAATTTGGAGTAGATATATTAACCAAAATGTTGAATGATATTTACAGTAGTGGATATTTACCCAGTGATATGCTGAAATCTATATTTATAGCTATACCAAAAATACCAGGAACAATTGACTGTGAAGATTTTCGTACAATTAACCTCATAAACCATATCACTAAGCTTCTACTCAGAATCATAATGAGAAGAAACAAAAAGAAAATAAAAATGGAAATTAGAGAAGAACAGTATGGATTTGTGGAAGGAAAGGGCACAAACAATGCAATTTATACATTACGGACACTAATAGAAAGGTCAATAGAGAAACAGAGAGACATATATTTGTGCTTCATAGATTATACTAAGGCATTTGATAAAGTAAAACATGATGAACTGATTAAAATGTTGGAAGATATCAACATTGATGGAAAAGATTTAAGAATAATAAAGAATGTTTACTGGAACCAAGTAGCAATTAAAATGGGAAATAAAGAGGGTAGTTACGAACAGATAAAGCTAGGAGTACGACAGGGGTGTGTCTTGTCACCAGATCTTTTCTCCCTGTATAGCGAAGTAGTAATGAGAGAGATCAAAGAGATGTCAGGAATACTAGTTGGAGGTTATAATATAAATAATATACGCTATGCAGATGACACAGTATTGGTGGCGGATAATTCAACAGACCTACAGCAATTATTAGACGTTGTAGTAACAGAGAGTGCAAGGAAAGGACTCTCCTTGAATATCAAGAAAACAGTAACAATGGTAATATCAAAGAAAATGGTGACACCAAAATGTGACATAGAAATAGAAGGAAAAATCCTTAACCAAGTGGATAATTTTAGATACCTAGGGGCATTTATAACATCAGATGGAAGATGTACAACAGAGATTAGGAGCAGAATAGGGCATGCAAAAGCCGCATTTCAGAAAATGAAGAGTATCTTGTGCAATAAGTCACTATCACTGAATGTAAGAAAGAGAGTGCTGAAATGCTATGTAGAACTAGTTTTGCTGTATGGCAGTGAATCTTGGAATGTAACTGAACAAATTAAGAAGAAATTAGAAGCAACAGAGATGTGGTTCCTGAGACGAATGTTGCGAATTCCTTGGACTGCCAGAGTAACTAACGATGACTGCTTGAAACAGGCTAATGAAACTAGAACATTATATACAACAATAAGACAGAGACAAACATCTTTCTTCGGTCACGTGATCAGAAGAGAGGTATTGGAGAACATCGTAACAACTGGAAAGATCGAGGGGAAGAGAGGCAGAGGCAGACCAAGAGAAATGATGCTGGATGGATTGAGACGGTGGCATGGAGGAATATCAGCAGCAGAGTTGATCCAGAAAACCAAAGACCGAGATCTGTGGAGAGCCATGAACGCCTACGCCAGCTGGCACGGCACTTGATGATGATGATGATGATGATGATGATGATATATATATATATATATATATATATATATATATATATATATATATATATATATATATATATATATATATATATATATATATATATATATATATATTTATATAACACAAAGTCAAACAGTAAAAGTATAATCAGTAATTAAAAGAAAACGAGTTGTAAAAACATCGAGAACAACTTGACAGATTACGATGTCGAAACTGGAAACAGTTCCTCCTCCCTCCTCCTCCTTCTCCCTCCTCCTCCCTCTCCTCCTCCTCCTCCCTCCTCCTCCTGCGTTCTCCTCCTCCCTCCTTCTCCCTCTTCCTCCTCCCTCCTCCTCCACCCTACTCCTCCCTCCTCTTCCTAATCCCTCCTCCTCCCTCCTATTCCTCCCTATTCCTCATGTCTCCTGTCTCCTCCTCCCTCCTCCTCCCTCCTCCTCCCTCCTCTTCCCTCCTCCACCTCCCTCTTCCTCCTCCCTCCTCCATTTACGCAAGACAGACAGACAGACAGATAGTCGGGAACGGGATCTTATATGACTACTTATATGATTTAAATGAGATGCTCTCCACCATGGGCTGGGCCGGGTCAGACAGACAGACAGACAGATAGATAGACAGACAGACAGACAGACAGTCGGGAACGGGAACTTATATGACTACTTATATGAATTAAATGAGATGCTCCCCACCAGGAGTTGGGCGATGCCGGGCTGGGTCAGACAGACAGACAGATAGATAGTCGGGAACGGGAACTTATATGACTACTTATATGAATTAAATGAGATGCTTCCCATCAGGGTCTGGGCGAAGCCGGGCCGGGTCAGACAGACAGACAGACAGATAGACAGACAGACAGACAGATTGTCGGTAACGGAAACGAGAACTTATATGACTACTTATATGAATTAAATGAGATGCTCCCCACCAGGGTCTGGGCGAAGCCGGGCCGGGTCAGCTAGTCTATATTTATAAAACAAAGTGTATGTATGTAAATATGTATATATGTATGTATGTAAATATGTATGTCCTTTATTTGTTCGCGAACGGCCCATCCGATTGAGATGAAATTTTCTACACGCCTTCCTTTCATTCCAGAGCTGTCAACTGTCATAGTTTTTTTTTCTTCTTCCTCCTCCTCCCTCCTCCCCCTCCCAAAATACGTACGTAAATATATGATGATGATGATGAAAGAATCCCCGAACCAAAACGCTAGGGAAAGGGAAGAAAATGACGTGACTACACAGAATCGTCACACGGCAATCATCATCATCAAGTGCCGTGCCGGCTGGCGTAGGCGTTCATGGCTCTCCGTAGATCTCAGTCTTTGGTTTTTTGGATCAACTCTGCTGCTGATATTCCTCCATGCCACGGCAATATCAATAACAATTCATCTTTTTATGTGTAAGGAAGTTATCTACAGTCGTGTAGAAGGGAAGAACTAGACGAGTATGAATTCGGAATGGCGAACTCTCTCCTCCTCTCTTCTTCCTCCCTCTCATCCCTCTCCCGACTCCCGACTCCTTCTCCCTCTTTCTTCTCCCTCTTCCTCTCCCCTCCTCCTCCATCCTCCTCCCTCCTACTCCATCCGCCTCCTCCCCCTCCTCCCACATCTTCCCTTCTCCTCCCTCTCCCTCCCTCTCCCTCCTCCTCCTCCTGCCTCCCTCCTCCTCCTCCTGCATCCTTCTCCCTCATCATCCTCACTCCTCCTTCTCCCTTCTTCTCCCTCTTCCCTCTTCCTCCTCCTCCTACCTCCTCCTCCCTCTACCTCCTCCTCCTCCCTCCACCCTCCTCCTCCCTTCTCCTCCTCTTCCTCCTCCCTTTCCTTCCTCCTCCTCCTCCCTCTACCTCCTCCTCCCCCTACCTCTTTCCTCCTCCCTCCTCTTCCTCTTCCACCTCCCTTTCCTTCCTCCCCTCCTCATTCTCCCTCCTTCCTCCTCCTCCTTCCTTCTTCTCCCTCTGCCTCCTCCCTCCTCCTATCCCCTCCTCCTCCCTCCTCCTCCTCCTCCCTCCTTCTCCTCCTCTCCCCTCCTCCTCCTCCTACCCTCTTCCTCTTTCCCTCCTCCCTCTCCCTCCTCCACCCTCCTCCTCCCTCTTCCTCCTTCCTCCTCCTCCCTCTCCCTCCTCCATCCTCCTCCTCCCTCTTCCTCCTCCTTCTTCCTCCTCCTTCCTTCTCCTCCCTCCTCCTCCCTCTTCCTCCTCCTCCTACCTCCTCCCTCCTCCTCCTCTCTCCTCCTCCATCCTCCCTTTTCCTCCCTCCTCCTCCCTCTACATCCTCCCTCCTCCTCTCCACTCTTCCTCCTACCCTCTTCCTCTTCTCCTCCTCCCTATCCCTCCTCCTCCCTTCACATTCCTCCTCCTCCCTCTTTCTCCTCCTCCCTCCTCCTCCTCATCCCTCCTTCTCCCTCCTCCTCCTTCTTCCTCCCTCCTCCTCCCTCCTCCCCCTCCTCCTTCCTCCTCCTCCCTCTCCTCCTCCTCACTCCTCCTCCTCCTCCCTCTACCTCCTCCCTCCTCCTCCCTCTTCCTCCTCCTCATCCCTCCTCCTCCCTTCTCCTCCCTTCTCCTCCCTCCTCCTCCTCCCTCTACCTCCTCCTCCCTTCACATTCCTCCTCCTCCCTCTTCCTCCTCCTCCCTCCTCCTCCTCATCCCTCCTTCTCCCTCCTCCTCCTTCTTCCTCCCTCCTCCTCCTCCTCCCCCTCCTCCTTCCTCCTCCTCCCTCTCCTCCTCCTCCCTCCTCCTCCCTCTACCTCCTCCCTCCTCCTCCCTTCACATTCCTCCTCCTCCCTCTTCCTCCTCCCTCCTCCTCCTCCCTCCTCCCCCTCTCTCCTCCTCCCTCCTCCTCATCACTCCTCCTCCCTCCTCCCCCTCCTCCCTCTCCACCTCCTCCCTCCTCCTCCTCCCTCTACCTCCTCTCCTCCCTCCTCCTCCCTCTACCTCCTCCCTCCTCCTCCCTTCAAATTCCTCCTCCTCCCTCTTCCTCCCTCCTCCTCCTCTCTCCGCCTCCCTCCTCCTCCTCCTCCCCTCCTCCCCCTCCTTCTCCTCCTTCTCCCTCCTCATTCTCCCTCTTCCTCCTCCCTCTTCCTTCTCCCTCCGCCTCCTCCATCCTCCTACTCTCTCCTCCTCCTCCCTCCTCCTCCCTTTTCCTCCCTCTCCTCCTCCTGCTCCCTTCTCCTCCTGCGTTCTCCTCCTCCCTCCTTTTCCCTCCTCCTCCCTCTTCCTCCTCCCTCCTCCTCGCCTCCTCCTCCACACTACTCCTCCCTCCTCCTCCTAATCCCTCCTCCTCCCTCCTATTCCTCCCTACTCCTCCTGTCTCATCCCTCCTCCTCCCTCCTCTTCCCTCCTCCACCTCCCTCTTCCTCCTCCCTCCTCCATTTACCCAAGACAGACAGACAGTCAGACAGATAGTCGGGAACGGGATCTTATATGACTACTTATATAATTTAAATGAGATGCTCTCCACCATGGGATGGGCCGGGTCAGACAGACAGACAGATAGATAGATAGACAGACAGACAGACAGACAGACAGACAGACAGACAGACAGACAGACAGACAGACAGTCGGGAACTTATATGACTACTTATATGAATTAAATGAGATTCTCCCCACCAGGAGTTGGGCGATGCCGGGCCGGGTCAGACAGACAGACAGATAGATAGTCGGAACGGGAACTTATATGACTACTTATATGAATTAAATGAGATTCTCCCCATCAGGGTCTGGGCGAAGACGGGCCGGGTCAGACAGACAGACAGATAGATAGATAGACAGACAGACAGACAGACAGACAGACAGACAGACAGACAGACAGTCGGGAACTTATATGACTACTTATATGAATTAAATGAGATTCTCCCCACCAGGAGTTGGGCGATGCCGGGCCGGGTCAGACAGACAGACAGATAGATAGTCGGAACGGGAACTTATATGACTACTTATATGAATTAAATGAGATTCTCCCCATCAGGGTCTGGGCGAAGACGGGCCGGGTCAGACAGACAGACAGACAGATAGACAGACAGACAGACAGACAGACAGATAGTCGGTAACGGGAACGAGAACTTATATGACTACTTATATGAATTAAATGAGATGCTCCCCACCAGGGTCTGGGCGAAGCCGGGCCGGGTCAGCTAGTATACAATAAATGAATCCCCAAACACAAGGAGTAGACGGTAAACTTTACTAGAAGACGATGACACGTAACAAAATGGATGCTGGCGATGGATATGCAGCTAACCTTCTGTTTGTGCATCAGAAAAGCTGAACGACTTGAACAATTACTGATACACTGCAGACAGTCATCACATGGACCACCAGATCAAGGTATGGTGACGTGCTTGGTTGAGAAAGAGTTATGTCCTATCGTAGCTCATAAATCCAAACGTACTGTTTGGCACTCATAGAAGGAGAAGGAAAAAGTAGAGACTAGAGGACCACTAGGCAACATACATATTGTATGTTATAATTCCCCCATGGATATAGAAGGAAGAAGTAGAGACCAGAAGACACGCTAACAGTTAGTTGCATATCTTTTATAGGCCGTCACAGTTAAACCCAACATGTTTTTGCTTTTTCTGATTTCTTGGCAAGTTTACGTTCAGTAGTTTGCCAGTGCTTTATGAACGACCGACACTCGTACCTTTTGTATTCAAAACCAACGCAAGGCGGTCTGTTTCCAAATCTTCCACAGCATTGTTTTCGAATGCGGTATGTGCGATTACAAATAACATTTGAACCCTTTCGCCATAGAGCTTGGTAGGCAACATCAATATTGAAAGCTCTAGTTAC
This sequence comes from Cepaea hortensis, assembly GCA_963921405.1. Taxonomy (NCBI): domain Eukaryota; kingdom Metazoa; phylum Mollusca; class Gastropoda; order Stylommatophora; family Helicidae; genus Cepaea; species Cepaea hortensis. The sequence continues at coordinate 41,774,114 of OY992883.1, forward strand.
CCAACAGTTTATTTATGAGCTGTCTTAGTGACCTTAAAAGATTCCACCCAACTTATATTTATTTATGACCTATCTAAGTGACCTCAAACGGTTCCCCCCAATTGATATTTATGTATGAGCTGCCTCTTGCCCTCAAAGGATTCTCCAACTGATATTTCTGTGTATTGTTTCCTATCGTAGATAATTATTTTGTAATCTCCTTCTGACACAGAACATTTTATTAAATAAAAAGTAAACGTCTCCGGGACTAATAGAGTTAACAATTAATTATGATCATATGTTACGCCGGTTTACGATCATATATTCGTCACCTCACGTGATCATCAGCGTTTCAGATCAGCTCTGTGTAATTTGATATTGCATGAGCCGTGCTAACATAACATAGGGTGTATTTTGAATGACTGTGCAGTGTGTGAAAATATTGCCGGCCCAAGTTTTATATTCACCCTCTGTAAAGTTCATGCAACATAATAGGTAAATACAAAACTTGGACCAGCAATATTTTCAAACACTGCACAGTCATTAATAATACACCCTATATCTAAGAATATACAATAGTAGTTTTCCCTCCTGTTCCACTCGTTTGTGTGTGGTTTAAATTCGTTAGTGTTGTATAAAAAAGTCGAACATGGGAGCCCATATCAATGTTATAAATATTATATTTATAAGTCGATGGCGATTCGAAATTATGATCCTAAGCCACCAGACAAGCGAGCAAGCCACTCCGCCACCGCAGTTGCCAATATTGATGTAACGGTAGACTTAAATATTCTATGTCTGGTTCAAGATATAATGTCTGTCGACTTCCTTACATTGCCTAGTCAAATGAAAGGTCCGTTGTATTCTTATTGCAGTATCTCTATCTGTTCTTCCTTCTTTGTGTACAGCTGCCCTTATCCGAGAAAGCTAGACGTACTATGCACTACCCCGATGATCAGGGGTAGAGAATACAACCGCGTTCTTATTTCGTATAGTTCCGTACATTCTACACTGAATTGTATCATATCTTCTCGAATTACATGCGAACGCATTATCTCAAAGCTACACTTGTATAATAGTTCCTGCTATCAGTAAACGCTAACCTTGATGGAACGCAGAGGTGTTTCCAAGGCACCAGGTCCAGGTGTTATACTGGCCAAGACCTACTAAAACGTCCTAGTCGTGTGTCCTGGGCAACAGGTCCCTTCGGGGTCCTGGCTAACGTAGTAGGATCGCTGATTCTTCCGAAGTCGGAGAGTATCTGCCTGCAAGGCGAGGAACCACCAGTCTGCACACCAATAAAGACAGACATGGGGCAACGGATACTCTAGCAAACCTCATTCCGGTATGACATCACACTGATGTTGACAACATCCGATACACAGGACTTCATGCTGGAGTTCACAGACAGCGAACGTAAGCAAGCCAGGAAGCAAACAAGCTAACCTTGATAATATGTCCACGGACAAGAGATTTACGTGGCCTTGCCTATCTATTTTCCAAAGGTACTTACAATACATATAATTAAATTCAAATGATACCAACTGATAGCACAGTCTTAGGTCGTAGGAGTACTGCCAAGATGCTAGCGTGGGAGTGTGACAACGATAATACTGCTGACACTTATCACTTGAAACAGTGGCTTGTACACACGCGATTCTGGCATATGCTCAGACAAATAGACCGAGGCAGACTCACGGCGGCAGCTGCTATAATATTTATTCCTAAAGGATACACATCACACATACTCCCACACATACAGCTGAAGTACTAATTCCCACAATATACTAACGGAGTGTCACTTGCGAATAGACTTACGATGTGGGGCGTTGGTTGATAATATCGAATTGAATAATAAGCAATATCGATTGTCTAGTCTTATGTAATTTTGCTGCTGTTTGCGTCTAATGTGTAGAGTGTAACTTGGAGATAATACAGCTGTCAGTTATCACTTGAAACAGTGGCATGTACACACAAGAATCTGGCATATGCTCAGACGAATAGAACAAGGCAAACTCACGGCGGCAGCTAGAGAAATATTTATTCCTAAATGATACAATCTTATGCCTGAATGGGATATTATTTGCTCCCTGATTCAGAACGCCAACTCCAACCGTGAGCATTAATCATAGCTAACCTGGATGTTTGTCACTAGTGTTCATTGACTTGCCGCTTGACTGGCTTACAGTGTCCTGTCACGTTTCAGCAGAATGTTGTGTAACTGTCCTGTAGGTTTCCGTCCGTCCGTCCGTCTGTCCGTGCGTCCGTCTGTCCATCCGTCCACTCGCCCGCCCGCTCGCCCATCCGTCCGTCTGTCCGTCCGTCCGTCCGCCCGCTGTCCTCGCTATACCTTTTATCTAACATCTATAAACAGGAATCATCATGTTTCACAAAGGATTTAAGGAAATCACGTGGTCATGCTTACAGATATAAAACGCAGATTGACGTCACACAAGATGAAAGTCCGCCCTGGAGACCGATTTTGTAGTAAACCTGGGATGTTTAACAGCTCCGGTAATTACTTTCAGGGCGTCAGTTACAAGGAATCGTGGTATCTAGTTATCTAACCCAGACAGCCTCACAAATGTTTATGTTCGTAAACAAAGATAAGGAGGGGAAGATATGGTATGGCTTGAGGGCTAAAGAGACTGATGACTGAGATGCGAACTTCGGAGCACAGTTTGCGTTTTCAGAGATTGAGCAGATATTTTCCCGGCTTCCCAAGCTGATGTAATCCACCTAGTGGAATGTCAAACATCCACATGACATGGTGCCAACGGGAGTGAGTCTAATCAGTAAAACTTTGCAGATGTAACAAGCCAAGAAGTAAGTATCACTTGTTGGACTGAAGAAGCAAGTAAAATATGGTTGATTGAAGACGTAATAAACACGTGACTGAAGAAATACTTTACATGTGTTAGACTGAAGAAATAATTAACACGTGTTGGAATTAAGAAGTAACATATGTTTGATAGAAGAAGTAATTAACACATGTTTTATTTAAGAAGAAATTAACACGTGTTTAGTTTAGTTTAGTTGTTTAGTCGACGGATCAACATCACGGCACACGGGTGTAACGCATAAGTGCTCCGTTCTACTCCTCAGGCCTGAGTCCGGAGAATCTCAGCTCAGTGCACGAACTCCATAGAACCGGCGAGGATCCTGAAACACTCTGGGTAGATTGTTAACTTGAAATTTTGTCCGGGCAGAGACGTTAGGCTACTCTTTTTCGATTTCCAACTGCCTAGGGATTTTTTATGTGCGCAACAATACACACGGGCGTCCGATCTCACTACCCAGAGACCAGGGGAATTTATTTGTTACTAGAAGTCCACGTGAAAAAAAATCCCGGACCTCACCGGGGCTTGAACCCGGGACTTCCAGCACTCGAGGCGGACACCATACCTCGAGACCACTCAGCACCAAAAAAAATAAACTCTTAAAAATTTAACACGTGTTTGATTGAAGAAGTAAGTAACACTTGTTGGATTGAAGAAGTAATACGTGTTGAATTAAAGAAGTAAGTAACACTTGTTGGATTAAAGAAGAAAATAACACGTGTTTGATTGAAGAAGTAAGTAACACGTGTTGAAGTAAAGAGGTAAGTAACATTTGTTGGATTGAAGAAGTAAGTAATACTTGTTGGATTGAAGAAGTAAGTAATACTTGTTGGATTGAAGAAGTAAGTAACACTTGTTGGATTGAAGAAGTAAATAACACTTGTTGGATTGAAGAAGTAAGACGAGGTGATGACAGCGCTAAACGAAAAATCCGAAACTGCAGCAGGAGCAGACATTCTAAACCATACCATCCTCAAAAAGCTCCCAAATAACACTATAAAAACTATTACTAAGCTGTATAATGTAATATGGCAGACGGAAAGATCCCCAGACAGTGGAAAACGGCCACGGTGATCCCAACCAAGAAACAAGCCAAAGAGCCAACAAGGGTATAATCATACCGACCCATCTCGCTGACATCGCACCTGGGCAAAGTTATGGAGACTGTGATAAATAAAAGAATAACATTCTACCTGGAGAAGAATGAACTGTACAGCCATACACAATCCGGGTTTAGAGTCAACAGGTGCACGATGGATCAGATCATAAAATTGGAAAACCATGTAATGAAAGGATTCAAGAGAGGGGAAAAGACGTTGGCTGTATTCCTGGACCTAGCTCAGGCGTACGATCAATGCTGGAGTGAAGCTGCACTAATCAAGATAAAGAAAGTAGGCATAGTGGCAAGAACCTACACATACATAGAAAACTTCTTCAAAGATAGAAGCTTCTCAGTGAGGATAGTGAATGAGGTATCCGTCACATATGTGGAAGAGAACGGCATCCCCCAGGGTTCGGTCATCTCACCAACAATCTTCTCGATACTGGTGAATGTCCTGACAGAGGAGATCCAAGACCAGAAAACAGGACTATCTCAGTTCGTGGACGACTGCGCCATATGGAGGAGTGGTAAGGTGGCAAAGACTACACGAGGACCCCTCCAAAAACAGATAAACAAGCTAACTGCATGGATGGACAAATGGGGCTTCAAAATCAACACCAATAAAACAGTCAGTATGGTATTTAGCAGCAAGAAGAAGATAAATTCAAACAAGGACTACAAAATAGAGATAAAAGTGGAAACCATTAATAGAACAAGCAGCACAATCTTCCTAGGAATGACCCTACACGAACAGATGAACTGGTCAAAACATAAAGGTCAGACACTAGAAAAATGCAAGAAAGCAAGCAACCTACTGCGGGTAATAAAAGATAACGGTTGGGGTGCCCACACCAAAACAATGCTGATGTTCTATAAAGCATTTATCAGAGGCAAGCTAGAATATGGTAGCATTGTGTACGACTCAGCATCAGAAGCCAACAAGAGGCGACTTGACACCATACAGACCCAAGCGTTAAACACCATCCTGGGAGCTAGAAAAAAGACATAAAAAAAAGCCATGGAGGTAGCACTAGGTGTACTACCACTGAGTCTGAGGCGTAAACAGCTGACGTATAACTACTGGCTAAAGGTAGCACAAGACGAAGACCATCCTGGATACCAAACGTTCAGCGACAACCACAGCAAAATGGTTGAGGGGGGGGGGGCATCCCAATAGTAAAACTGCAAAGACCGGCAGGATGGGAAGCAGCAGAGAAGATAAAGGAAGAAATTGAGCTAGCAGAAATCCTGAAACAGACAAGACTGTTCAAGCCAACAATCCCACCATGGAAACTAACAGTCCCATTCACAGACTTTAATCTGGCAAAGTCCATCACCAAGGACACGGAGGACACATATGCAAGAGACGCGGCCGAGGCGTACATACAAGAAATCAGTAGTGACAACCTCATAATATACACAGACGGGTCCAAGAACGAACAGGGAGAGGTAGGAGCAGGAGTAGTGGTCCCAGTCTGGAAGCTGAAGAAATAGTTCAAACTAACAGACCAGACAGCAGTATTAACGGGCTAACTGATAGCCATAATGAAAGGTCTAGAGATCGCAGCCGAAAAACCACCACTGCGACTGTGTATACAAACTCCCTGTCATCAGTACAAACGCTCGGGAACTTCAATAGAGGCAACAGACCTGACATAAAAGAGGAGATATTAGCGACAGCCACCAACCTCAGGTACATGGGATGCCAAGTCACCATCGGATGGATACCAGCTCACAGGGGTATCCCGGAAAATGAACAAGCAGACAGAGCGTCGAAACGAGGACTAACCAGCAGCAATAAAATCAGCACAGGCCTAGGTAAAGTAGAAGGAAAGAATATCGTCAAAAGCTATATACTCCAGGAATGGAGGAAACAGTGGCGAGACAGCTTTAAAGGTCGTCATGCATACCAAGTACTGAGTGAACCCAGATACAAGCCACAAGTCAAGACCAACATGAAAGCACCGGCAAACAGACAGCTGTGGAGAATCAGGCTAGGTAACTGGAAAGACACAAGAGAAAACCCATTCTGCAGGGCATGCCTAGAAAATAACACCATATAATAGATGACTTCGTCAAAACTGGGACTCCAATGACAATGACGGAGTGCCTACACGCAAACAACCAAACAACAACCCAGAAATACAACGGCTGGTCAGACAGTTCATCTAAAGAACTGGGAGGGCCACATAACCTCCCTATGTTGTATATATTTATATGTTTATTTTTTTTTAAATGCATGTGGGTATACATACATATATATCCTTTAACAAAAATACTGAGCGGCGGGGTGAGTGGCAGGATGGTGAGTTGGCTCTTACGGAAGGGCTCCTGAACGGGGATGACAGGGAGACCTGGTCGTCTTGTGGTCGCGCCAACCCATACATCGATGACGAAAACAAGAAAGCGAACGTAGAGGAGGACGGGCAGCTGACCGGGGGAACAACTTGAGACTGCACTTAAATTCTCTGCCTTTGCCAATATCGAGTCCTTATGAGGACTGAACGTGACCGGGACTAGCCCCGGTGAGAACAACACAACATAGGACAGAAGAAAATAACCAGACAACACAAAATAACCTTATCCGACAAACAGAGCGGAACCAATAAAACCAGTATGAATTAGGACTAACAATCCACACAACCACGGATCTCAACAATAACCGACGCTGAAGAAGCAGGTTTGACGAGACCGAATTTGGAATTTTTGTTTTAAAAATTGGAATTGGAATTGGAATTGAAGAAGTAAGTAACACGTGCTTGATTGATGAAGTAAGTAACACTTGTTGGATTGAAGAAGTGAGTAATACCTGTTGGATTGAAGAAATTGAAGAAGTAAGTAACACTTGTTGGATTGAAGAAATTGAAGAAGTAAGTAACACTTGTCGGATTGAAAAAGTAAATAACACTTGTTGGATTGAAGAAGTGAGTAACACTTGTTGGATTGAAGAAGTTAGTTACGCGTGCTTGATTGAAGAAGTGAATAACACTTGTTGGATTGAAGAAGTGAGTAACACTTGTTGGATTGAAGAAGTGAGTAACACTTGTTGGATTGAAGAAGTTAGTTACGCGTGCTTGATTGAAGAAGTGAGTAACACTTGTTGTATTGAAGAAGTAAGTAACACTTGTTGGATTGAAGAAGTAAGTAACACTTGTTGGATTGAAGAAGTAAGTAACACTTGTTGGATTGAAGAAGTAAGTAACACTTGTTGGATTGAAGAAGTGAGTAACACTTGTTGGATTGAAGAAGTTAGTTACGCGTGCTTGATTGAAGAAGTGAGTAACACTTGTTGTATTGAAGAAGTAAGTAACACTTGTTGGATTGAAGAAGTAAGTAACACTTGTTGGATTGAAGAAGTAAGTAACACTTGTTGGATTGAAGAAGTAAGTAACACGTGCTTGATTGAAGAAGTAAGTAACACTTGTTGTATTGAAGAAGTAAGTAACACTTGTTGGATTGAAGAAGTAAGTAACACGTGCTTGATTGAAGAAGTAAGTAACACTTGTTGTATTGAAGAAGTGAGTAACACTTGTTGGATTGAAGAAGTAAGTAACACTTGTTGGATTGAAGAAGTAAGTAACACGTGCTTGATTGAAGAAGTAAGTAACACTTGTTGTATTGAAGAAGTAAGTAACACTTGTTGGATTGAAGAAGTAAGTAACACGTGCTTGATTGAAGAAGTAAGTAACACTTGTTGTATTGAAGAAGCAACACATATGTCACCTTCAGGCTGCGTGTCCTAAGAAAAACTTCGTGCTGGTCCTCCCTGCTTCTACTTGCAGGAAGCATACATTCCATCACCGTTCTTTCTAACCCTCTACGACGTTTTATACAGGGAACAAGAAACAAAATAGTAAAAGTTCCTTGTACACGCTTAAGGTCTATTGAACCTATATAAGGGTGGATTTTTCACGACTGTACAGTTTATGAAAATATTGCCGTTCCAAGTTTTGAATTTATCTATTATGTTGCATGAACTCAATATAGGGCGAATACAAAACCTGGAACGGCAATATTTTCAAAAACTGCAGTCGTTAAAAATACACCATATACAATTATATATTTGTATAGATCAAACGGTACTCTGTGTAGTGTGTGGGTGTTTTCTTAACTCCTACAAGATGTTTCCCTGTTTCCTCTCTGATGTAACCTTGATGCATATGTTTCCCTTACTCCAATAAGATGATTTCGTATTTTTTTCCCATAACAAATAATTGGTGTTTCCATAATGCCTATAACGTGTTCCTCTAACTCCCACAAGGTGTTTCTTATCTCTAATGGGATGTTTCCCTATTTTCTACAAGGTATTGTTTTATATTCTAAAAGGCGTTTCCTAGCTCTAATAGGATTTCCACCTATTTATTACAAGGTATTGTTTTATATTCTAAAAGGTGTTTCCTAGCTCTAATAGGATTTCCCCATATTTACTACAAGGTATTGTTTTATATTCTAAAAGGTGTTTCCTAGCTCTAATAGGATTTCCCCCTATTTACTACAAGGTATTGTTTTATATTCTAAAAGGTGTTCCCTTAACACATGCAAGACGTTTCTCTATCACCCATTAAGTGGTTCAAAAAACCCCAAATAACAGTAAAATAACAGTCTTCCGTTAGTTTACCCGCGGCGTGTGATAGTAGGCACGAAAACCCCAGACCAGGTCTTGTTCCGGCAGGAAGCATTAATCAAACAAACTGCCGGTTCAGGCGTCACATAAACTTAATTTAAGATCAGAAAAGACGGTGATTTGTAAACCAAATACACACTTCCTGCATGTGACCTCTTTGTTTAAATGAGAACTTGCTTCTCTGTATGTTTATATCCTGTGATTCATAAGTTGCTTTATGTCTTAAAAAGTCGCTTAAAAGTCGACAGGGTCGACTTCATTGCTCCGGGTTTTTATCCCATATGGCTCGGTCTCTTTCCGCAGCACGGAAAGCGTCGCACAAAGCACGAACTCCGTAGCTTTTAGCGACGACCCATGGGAGTCTCCGAAACATTTAACTCGTAAACCGAAGGACGCGGCCCGGAATCGAACCCACAACCTTCGGCTCACGAGTCAAACGTCAAACGGCTTGACCACTTCGCCACAGAGACTCCGCTTTATGTCTGATAACCTAAACGTGTCAGATAACGCTTGCATACTGTGGATATCCTCTGCTTTTTTATGTGTATATGCACCCCCTTTTTCAGACTAGTCTCCGTAAAGAATTGCACTTCAGAAACCAATGAAGCAGACATGCCATAGGAAACATTATTAACTGATTCGGAGTCAAACAAAAAGTACGCCTGGGCCAAACACGGTACACAAAGAAATGAACAAGTATTTTAAAGTAAATTTCTATTCACCGAGCATTGAAAATGCAAAACAAACAACACGGTGACCCTAGTATAACTATATCGTCCTTCTGTAGAAATGGAAGGTCACACCTAACGATATATTGTCCTTCGGCACTAAATCATCCAAGAGCCCATGGAACAACACCAGCAACGAAGTAAATGGAAAATTGTTACGGACATGTATCTATCCTGTGGCAACATATGGATGTGAGTCATTTACCATTTCGCAATCACTAACATGGACAATTTTGACTTTTGGACGTAAATTCTGCAGAAAAATGGGAAGTAGGAAAACAATTATATTACACGGATAGTGCCATGATCCTATATCAGGTCATGGAGTACTGAGTGGAGTACAGAGCTTCACGCCATCCAGCGCGAAGATCGAGCTAGTTCACATATTCACGCTTTGCATGAAGACATCAAAGCGAGTCGCTGAGTAGTGGACAGTGTCTCCTCCAAAGCTTGGACTGAGTTCGGGATCGGACCGGTTGAAGCCGAATAATGGCTATGACAGAATCTCATCTTGCCGCCACTTTCAGTGTGAATGAGGATATCATTTGAGAGATCATATGTCGACAGAGTTTGAATGCAGATGTCGTTTGAGAGCTTCTACGTCGACAGAGTTGACTGCAGATGTCGGTTGCAAGTATCTTATTGATATTGTTTCAAATGATCTAGATATGTTTACAGTGTTGTGAAGAAATTACAAGGTATCAAAATTGTATCGCTGTTATGTTATACCAATTCCATGTGGAGTGGTGTCAATCGTCACGTAATGTGTGTGTGTGTTTTTTTTTTCATATCCTTTACAGGACATCGCTGTCAACAGCATCTTTCAGCTGTATGTTGATTTCTTGGCAAGATTACGCTCAGTAGTTTGCCATTGCTTTCTGAGCGGCCGGCTCACATACCCCGTAAGTTACCGATGCAATTCGAACCACTGCTGATTCTCTCCGTCATCACGTCACCGACGAGAGTATACGAGATTACGGAGAAAAGTCATAACCCCTAAGCCACGAAGCCGGCTGTAATGTGTGTACAAAGATTAATATTCAATAAGCTGTACAAGAACTACACATTGACAACAGAAGCGAAAGGAAAAGCTAAAATAGCGTGCCACCAACGTTCAACCAGTCTCGGAGAATGTGACAGATATTGCTCTGATTCAGCTCAGTCATCTAATGGGGTATGCCAGCTATGATGTGATCAATGATGCGATGTCAACTAATAAGCCCGTTGGCATATAAAAGACTATTATTATTATTATTATTATTATTATTATTATTATTATTATTATTATTATTATTATTATTAGAATACCCAGAAGCGCAGTGACATATAAAAGCGCAGGGGTATAAATAAAGCCCATTGGCATAGTGCTAAAGTATGATACAAGCGAACTGGCAACCCTTACAATATGAGAAAGCACAACGGCTATACTATATTACAACACAAATACAAATACAGCTCTCTGGCAGTGCTTACATCGTATATCTCCTTTCCTCTTCTTCTTCACTCGGGCTTTATTATTAAATGGGTCGTCGGCCCTCAACAAACTCACCCCAAGCCATCTTACCCTTAGCTATCCTATGCAGCTCCGCCCACGCCCTCCTTATATTATTAATTTCTTTTTCTACTTCTCTTCTCCGTGTCTTTTTGACATGAAAACAGCAGTGTTTAATATGTGCTTAGAAGCTTATTTGCCTCTACCTTTCTGCCTGCTTTCGTATAATTATAAAATGCAATTCTCATAGCGTTTCATCTCCTCCACGATCTGTGCTGTCTTTTCTAATTCATTCATAGTTCTAACGTACCTGGTACCAGTTATGGGAATTTCCCTAGGTGAAAGGAAAACCATCTGCGATCCTGATTCCTAGCGGCTGACCCCTGATCGCGACATACTTGATATGAAAGCCAGCTAATCAACAATCTGGGATGCATCCACCCGGCAGGAATTAATACTGTCGTGGACGCTACAGTATAACTGGGGCATCTTCTCCAATTGTTTACACTACGGCTGTCCCCCTCCCCCCCCCCCCCCCCCGCGATATCTAGACTTAATTGTCCCCACATTTCTATGTTTTCATAGCAGACTGTTCACATATTTTTGGCTACTCAAATCCTTTTTGGCAACCCATTTTCAATTCTGCGCCACAAGCGTTTTCGCAGCTGGCCAAGTCACATTTTCTGCCGCACATGGAATTATCAGGTTGTGCACTATAAGTGATAGGTCGTGTGTTTGTGTTTTTGTCGTCAGCTATCTGTGTTGTCATTGACAAAGATTCTTAGAATCGAAACGTCTGTGTGTCGTACTGTATGCGTTCGTGTGTTTTTTTAATCTTATTTTATTATTCATTTTTATATTTATTGAGTGCTTCTGATTTCGGATTTTTAACCTGTATTTCGCGACACGTGGATCTCCTTGTAAGGTATGTGCAACGTTTGTTTATGTTTAGTTGGTTTTTTTCTCGCAGGAATTTAAAATACCTATTTGTTTCCATTTCACATTGATATAGAAGAGCCTCCTTATCTCTTGGTTAGCTTGGTTATTCTTTAGGAAATAAAAACAGTTAGAAATGAATATATAGAGGGAAGTCGGCAGACATATTTAACTATTTGCACACCTTAGGCTCCACATGTTCTTATTTGACATCTTTCACAACTGAACTGAACTTCCGCGCCGCCTTCCTTACAACGAAGGATCTGTGCTTTAATTTTACTATTATTAAATTGCCTAATTTCCGGCATGGCACATGATTGATTGATTGATTGATTGATTTAACGGATAACATAGTACCGTATATCATTGCGTCCGGGGTGGCGAGGCCTAACTTGACGTATTATGTATTTTTCGATAGGATGTGCCGTGACCTAATTAACAATTAAAAATGGCCACCAATTGTCTATTATTCATTAAAAGTCTGTCACATCGCTAACAAACCTGACAAGATGTATACTTTATTGTGCATTTTGGTAACAGGAAAGTAACAGTCACATTCCTCTTTCGATAGAATGTCGACAGGATCGAGATAATCGACTTCATTGCACCTGGTTTTATCCCATATGGCTCGGTCTGTTTCCGCAGGGCGGCCTCGCACAAAGCACGAGAGTCTCCAAGTCTCCGAGAAAAATGCACTTGACTTTTAAGACTTTTCGATAGGATGTGCTGTGACCTAATTAACAGTACTCATTACAGTACTTACAGGTACAGGTTTAGAGACGGGTCTGAAAACTGGCTTTCAAAATTATTTTCAGTCATGTCAAATGCTGAAAAATTATACAAGTACACAGATGAATTACTGCTACAAATGAAACTTGTATTCTGTTTAATTTTAGTAGTTAAATTGCCAGTTCTAATCTTATATATAAAAAAGGATCTCTGTCTGTCTGTCTGTCTGTCTGTCTGTCTGTATGTCCGTCTGTCCTTTATGCGCTCGCGAACGGCCCATCCGATTGAGATGAAATTTTCTACACGTCTTCCTTTCATTCCAGAGCAGCCAACTGTCATAGTTTTTTTTTCTTCTTCCTCCTCCTCCCTCCTCCCTCCTCCCCCTCCCAAAATACGTACGTCCAGGAAATGGT
>OY992883.1:41787156-41824656 GCA_963921405.1 Cepaea hortensis
CCTCCTCCTTCTTCCATCCTCCTCCTCCCTCCTCTCCCCTCTTCCTCCTCCTCCCTTCTCATCATTCCTCCTCCTCCCTCTCCCTCCTCCTGCGTTCTCATCCTCCCTCCTCCTCCTTCTTCTTCCTCCTCCCTCCTCCTCCCCCTCCCTCCTCCTCTCTCCTCCTCTTCCCTCCCCTCCTCCTTCCTCCTCCTCCCTCTTCCTCCCTCCTCCTCCTCCTCCTGCGTTCTCATCCTCCCTCCTCCTCCTTCTTCCTCCTCCTCCTCCTCCTGCGTTCTTATCCTCCCTCCTCCTTCTTCCTCCTCCCTCCTCCTCCCTCTTCCTCTTCCTCCCTCCTCCTCCCTCTTTCTCCTCCTCCTGCGTTCTCATCCTCCCTCCTCCCCCTCCTCCTTCCTCCTCCTCCCTCTTCCTCTTTCCCCCCTCCTCCTCCTAATCCCTCCTCCTCCCTCCTATTCCTCCCTACTCCTCCTCCTCCCTCCTCCTCCTCTCTCCGCCTATCTCTTCCTCCCTCCTCCTCCCTCCTCCACCCTCTTCCTCCTCCTTCCTCCTACTCCTTCTTTTTCTTCTTCTTCTGCTGCTGCTGCCGCCGCTCCATTTACCCAAGTTAATTGTTGGGGGAATATGTAAAGATCTTTCAAGTGCTCTTTCTAATGCTTTTTGTAAGTTGGTCTTCGTTTATCTAAGGTTGTTCTAATCGCAACCAATAAATGATTAGACAGACAGACAGACAGACAGACAGACAGACAGACAGACAGACAGAGAGGGAGGGACAGACAGACAGACAGACAGACAGACAGACAGACAGACAGACAGACAGACAGACAGACAGTCAGTCGGTAACGGGAACGAGAACTTATATGACTACTTATATGAATTAAATGAGATGCTCCCCACCAGGGTCTGGGCGAAGCCGGGCAGGGTCAGCTAGTTATAAATAAATGCAGGTCCGCTATAGTTTGGGACTATTGTATGGGCACCACCATCTTGAATTGTGTGTTATGACTGCCATATCTCATTGTCATGGTTGTGCTAAATATTTTTTTCCTGAACGGTATTGAAAGCCATGGTTGTTGAAACTCTTCATATATATGTAAAATTGTACGGAGAATCAAAAAATGCAACAAAAAGTCAAGGTTGGTTTAAAATACAGGAGTTATAAGACACATTAGCTTACTGTGGATGAATAAACTTCAAGAAATTCAAGAGAAGAAAGTTTCTCAACGGCAAACGCTTGCAGTTTAGCATACGGACCACTACTGCAATTATTAGAGTTGTTTCCCACGACGTCGTGCCACGTTGGTTTCGAATACATCGAATCAAACGAGATATGATTAAAAACCGGAAGTGATTGGAGGGCCGCTAAAAATCTCCCTGGAATAAAGATCTCTCTCTCTCTCTCTCTCTCTCTCTCTCTCTCTCTCTCTCTCTCTCTCTCTCTCTCTCTCTCTCTCTCTCTCTCCCCATCCTCCCATACCAACCACGCTCGGTAACTGACATTGCTACTTTTACGACATATAGGATAGGTTAGAATACAATAGGCAAGCTGCTGGAGAAGTTAATTGCCAGGAAAATATCAAGCCAGCTAGAGAGGCAAGGTGTTTTTCCACCTACCCTGGGTGGGTACCGTCCAAAAAGAGAAACCTGGACCAATACAGCAGTTTTTGCCCATGATGTCTATGAAGGTTTCCACTCAGGCATTGAAACCTTTACAGGAGCGATTGATCTTGAGGACACGTACAACAGAGTAACATTAGGAATTTTAATGCTTCAGCTTCTTGAACTTAAAATAAGTTCATTCCTGATTAGTTGGATCCCTGTAGCCCTCTTCCAACGGAAAGTAGTTTTTAGATGTGGCATTTGGACTTCGGAACCAACAACAATATATCCTGGCCTACCACAGGGATCACCATTATCTCCGGTACTGTTCAACGCCTACACAGTGAGAATCACCAGTGAGCAGATATCTGGACCTGGTAGGACATTGACATGACATACGCCGACGATATTTTAGTGTATCGTCAGGGTAAGGATATAGATCAGGTTGCCGTGGAACTACAAACCGAACTCAATCGCACATGTACTTGATGTGTTGAAACTCGGGCAATGGTCAACCCAACACAGCCAACAGTGACTTGGTTCTTGTTGAATAATCATATTGTCAACACTCCAACACCAACTGTAAAGCTGCGTTTAGAGTCAGTGAAAAGAACGCAGGCAATGAATTACCTGGGGATACGGTTTGATCGAAGCCTTGCTTATAATGAGCACATAGACCAAGTGATAACAAAGGCCAAGCGAGGTTTGGCTGCGATGCGGGTGATGGCTGCAGCAAACTGTGAGCAGCGCCATCTATGTCTTCTATACGAGGGGCTGGCCATGTCTGTTTTTGAGTACGCGATGGCAATCTCAGCCGTAAGCAGATAGAAAGGATGGAAAGGATACAGAATGAAGCAATGAGCATTATTCTTGGATGTACAAGAGATACAGCATGCAGGGCGATTTTCCTACCATTGAAGACAGAATGCAAGTTTGCAGAGCACGCGCCTACCTCAGAGTTAACGCAAACACGCAACATCCACTGCATAGTGAAATTATGAAGGTGAAGGGCAGCAGGTTAAAAAGAGGACGATCGAGGATGGGTCAAGCCGAAGACAGTCTTCAACAGGTGTATTCACTTGAGGAATTAGAACCTGGCGAGGAGTGGGTACTAGTGCCAACAGATTTCTGCACAGCCTTTTCAGTTTGCATCCAGCTAGATAGCAAATGTCGACAAGAAAATCCGGCTGCTGTGGAGGCGGAAGTACAAGCGTTGATTTTCGAGAATTCCCTAGACGTTGATGCTGTCATTTACACAGATGGGTCAGTCGTACGACATGTGAGAAGCTCATGGGCCTTTACGGCTTAGGCCGGAGGGAGAATTGTGAAGGAGGACTCTGGTGCTTTTGCTGCGACCACAAGTAGCCTGACTATGGAAGTCATGGCAGTAAATAAAGCAATAACATGGCTCGAGACACAGACATTCACTAGGGCATTTTTCCTTAGCGACTCAATGAGCATGCTCAAGAGGATAGAGATGGGGTGGATCCGAAGAGAATAGTTGCTGTCTCTGGAGTGGTCTCGGCTGGCAAAGATTAGTTTCATCTTCGTGCCAGGGCATGCAGGAGTACAAGGGAATGAGCGGGCTGACAAGCTCGCAGGTAAGGCTACTGTGGCGGGCGGACGCGCCATGGACCAGGCTGACATTCTGAATGCTCTACGAGAAGTAAGACTTTTGCGAGAACCAAGTGATGACTGTGAATCTACAACAATGGCCAGACTGTTAGAGCAGTTAATTAAAAGAGGGATGTCCAAACAAGAACACTACTCAGGAAGCCAAAGAAGATTGATAAACCAACACAGAACTGGCGTCGTTAGCCGCTACACGCTGCGGGATTTGCTGAGGAGGGGATCCGAGCACTTATGGACTGAATGGTTCGATGTGCAATGAGGATGATCTGTCGACTAACTAACTAACTAAATATAGGGTAGGTTACAATATGTTACTATTCCTTGTTTCCCTTTAGATTCCCGGTAACACACGGACGGGAACTGCTTTAGTCGCCTCTTACGACATGTTTGGTATGTTACAGTGTAACTATTATTTGTCTTCCGATAGGGTTCCTGTAACACACGGTTGTACATCTTACATAAGAAGGGAAACATCCTATAGGGATTCGTAAAGGATCAGTAAACATCGTATATGAGTTGTGGTAACACTTTATTAAGAGATAGGGTATCACGTTATAAGAAATAGTTTACTTTCAATAACCTTTACTCGACGCCACATTGTAAAGGCATCTGAAGTACAGTACTAAAGATACTAAAGTCGAGAGAATCGAATTTACCGCGCCGGGTTTCCGCAATGAGGCTCGGTCTATTTCCGCAGAACGGCAAGCCACAGGACGAACTCCGTATCTGTAGTGATTATCCCCCAGAAGTCTCCAGAAAAATGGCACTTGTGCTCTAACTACACAGTCTGGGGAACGAACTTTCAGAATGCTAGGCAGGCGGTTAACTACTTTGCCACTGAGGCCACCCCCTCCCCTCCTCCCCCACCGTCTCCCTAATCCTGTGTACGGCAATGATGGGAACACTACAGTAGGAGAATATTTGGTAAGCACGTCTATGTTTGGCCTGATAAACCGTTGACTCATTTCATCTTGTTCCCCTTGTAGCTTGCGGTGTCGAGGTGAAGTATAAACAGCGGGAGGGTGCCCGTTTATGGGCTTCATGTATCGATATTCACATGGACTCTGTTATTCTCTGCGTCCGTCGTTTACATGGTCGGCCTCTTCCTCTGCTTTCTTGGGGTCTGTACATCATTGCCTGTTGTGGTCTACTGTTAGTTGGTAACCTAGTTACACGGCCAAACCATTTGACTTGCTGCTTTACATAACATTACACGGTGTTTTAGACTACAAGAATAGAATACTCAGATACACACTATGACTGTGAAACCGATTTCGAGTACTATATAGATGACGGAGAGATCGTCCCGTGGTTGACTACAGAGGAAGAAATCGAAAGGCAGCTGAAACTCAAACTCGACAGTGGAAAAGGGCGCAAGGAGGAAAATGACAACATCGAAAAGCTTCCTCAGACAATACACACCCCAAAAAAAAGGAGGCATAAAGACCAAATAAAAAGTCCTTATAAGGACTGCAACCAGTCAAGTCAGACGAGCCAGGAGCCTTCACAAACCAAATAAAACACCAGAGGAGACGGGCACAAAGGACAACTCGCCGACCAACTCCCCAGCTGACGCCACAGACACAAATGCTTACATAACCAGTCCGAGCCAGGACTCACTCGTAAGAGCGCACAGACAAAAACAGGGTAAAACACTCACATAAACCTTGGACCTCAACTCTAACAACGGCTTAAAGAAGCAGGTTGAACGAGACCGAATTTGGAATTTTTGTTTACGAATCAAGTCAAGTCAAGACTACAAGAAATCGACCGAACCACAATACAAGGATTGATTGATTGATTGATTGATTGATTTAGGAACCGACATCACAGCATCTCAAGGAATGATAAATCACCCAGCATTTGTGTGATTGTTTGTGATTTATTACCAAATTTACGTCCCGTAGCTTGCCACAGCCGGTCTCCCTGGTTTAGGTGTTACACGACTTTCTTAGTAATCCCGTATACTCTCTTGAGTAACGTGACGTGCGCGAGAATTGGTAGCGGTTCTCTCCACGTCGGTAACTTACGGGGTATGCGAGCCGGTCGCCCAGAAATCAATGACAAACTACTGAGCGTAATCTTGCCCAGAAATCAACAATCAGCTGAAAGATGCTGATGTTGACAGCGATGTCCTGTAAAGGATTTGCAAACCATAAAAAAAAGAAGTTTGCTATGGCTTTACGAACGGCCAGTACTCATACCATTGTATAAAAATACCGCGCAATGCGGTCTACTTCCAAATCGCCCTCAGCTGTGTTTCCAACGTGGTTTGCGAGATTACAAATCGCGATCGTAACTTTTTTGCCACAGAGCCGGTAGCTTGTAGCTTGTAAAAAAAAAAAAAAACTGTCTTAATGGAGATTCAAACATACCATCGCCAGACCAGCCAGTAATCGCTCTAGCCACTGGGCCATAGCGGCTCCCTTATTACCTGATCATCATTATCATCATGTGACAAGCCGATAAGGGTGGGTGGTCATGTTTCCCCATCTTACACGGTCACCAGATCGTGGATCAGGTCCATGCTCTTGTCTCCACCATGTCACGTGGCCAAGCCATTCAGATATTAATTTCTCTGCCTTCCCCTTGTCTTTTTTCCTACAATCTTGTCTGTTGTCACTAACTTCTCTAGTTTATTTCTTCTCATAGCGTGCCCAAAACATTGTGACTGTCTGCGTATAATTTCCAATTTGCGGTTTTCATTTGCCTCTTCATATCAACCACCACATTTCATGACGTCTTATTGACAACCATCTTTCATTACGTTTTATTTATATCCGACCTCCATTCCGTCGTTTTTGATATCAATCTTACATTAAGCTTTCCACAACCGTATTTTAATACGATAACAGTAAATGACAGCTTTGATATAAAAATGTAAATGCGCAGGACGACTGCGCGTAGGCAAGCGAGTAATCGAATTATTGAAGTCAATATTTCCAAATAAAATGCCAATAAATGTTACGTTATTTTCTCTTCTTTATCTTCTTTTTAAACCTTCACAAGGCAGCATGAATATATCCAGAGAAATCGGTTGTCAAGCTGAGCTGTTGACATCTCTGTAGAGTTTGCTGCAAATAGAGTGGGTGTAGATTAACATAATTTTATCTGTCCTGTATATTGTGGACACTCCTGTAACAGATATTCAGCTGTCATTTTACCAGTTCCACAATCAGCTTCATTAGTATCTGCGAGTGGTACTGTACGGCGTTAGCCAGAATGAGCAGAATAATATATTCTTATTAGCGACTAGTTAAATCGTTTTTTGTGTGGGTAGTTTTTGAAGCTATCCGTGGTCATTGAGGGAGAAAGAGGATAAAACATTTGATACCTCAAGTTATGAATATCGGATGGTTGTTATTGTGGTGACAGCGGAAAAGAAAAAAATGAGAATAATAAAAATATATATGTTATCCACACAAATGTTAGTGGTGGCTTCTAGGACATGACACCATACAACAGCAGCAGAAGAAGGAGAAGGAGGAGGAGGAGGAGGAGGAGGAGGAGGAGGAGGAGAAAAAGAAGAAGAAGAAGAAGAAGAAGAAGAAGAAGAAGAAGAAGAAGAAGAAGAAGAAGAAGAAGAAGAGAGGAGGAGGAGGAGGAGGAGGAGGAGGAGGAGAAAAAGAAGAAGAAGAAGAAGAAGAAGAAGAAGAAGAAGAAGAAGAAGAAGAAGAAGAAGAAGAAGAAGAAGAAGAAGAAGAAGAAGAAGAAGAAATGACAGGAAGTGGATGTTAAAAAGAAAGATTTCAAACTAGCGAATCCTCGACCGAGTGGCTAGACTTGATCATACCACGTGGCGAAGACATCCAGATATTTACCTCTTGTTCTCTTCCCCTCAATCTTGCCAGTTGTCACCAAGTTCTCCTATTTATTTCTTCTCATAACGTGTCTAAACACTGACTGTTTACGTCTAATGTCTCTAATCAGTTTACGGTTTTCATTTGTTTCTTGTAGGACTTGGTCATTGGTTTGTCTGTCTGTCCATGATATTCTTTGTATTTTCCTCAAAATCCACATTTCCACAGTCATCAGATGTTATTCAGATTGTCTGCTCATTGTCCACGCTTCACATCCATACCCATACAAAAGTATAAGTTCCATGTAGCACATCAACATTCTTTTTTCTCGTTGCATTGTATGTATTGGTGCATTATTTGCCAGCGGGTCTGCGCTTTCATTGCCTTAAACTCCGGCATGTTCCGGTGCGTAGATCCACGTAAGCGAAGTGAAGCGCGACTTCCGAATGCTGTCCCATTCGGACTGGAGACTGGCGGTTGCCATCTTCTGTAGTATGTTTATTGCGTTTGATATGATTGTGGCGAGTGTGCCGCCTTTGCGAGTCTCTGGAGGAGGTGGTGCGCTCCATAGTCAAGCTTGCTGTAGTTGTCTTGAACGTGTTACAATCCCCTTTAATTGCTCTCTTAATTCAAAATGACATTGAATCGCACTTCAGGGAACCATCTATGTAGAAGATGTAGTCTTCTGGACGCGAATGCTGTTCGACAGATTCCTTCATCCTTATCTCAATGCCTTCATCAGAAGAGAAAGAAGATATAAATTAGGCATTTTACGTTATGGTTTAAGAGTATACATGTGTGTGTGTGTGTGTGTGTGTGTGTGTGAGAGAGAGAGAGAGAGAGAGAGAGAGAGAGAGAGAGAGAGAGAGAGAGAGAGAGAGAGAGAGAGAGAGAGAGAGAGAGAAATCATTAAGTAAAATAAGTGTCACGAATAACTTTTGTTTTTAAACAATATTGTAAACCCGAAATTTTGTATGTGTTATTTCTCAACATAGTCCCCCTGTCTGGCAACACACTCGGTCCACCTGTCCTCTAGCGTCTTGATGTCTTCTTGGAGAAAATCTTTGGGTGTGGTCTTAAACCAATTTTGTACCGCCTCCACTACTTCGTTGTCATCTGCAAACCTCTGACCCCGCAATTGTGTTTTCAAAGGTCCAAACAAATTAATGCCCCATGGCACTAAGTCTGGATTGTATGTTGGATATTTCAAGACCTAAAATTTCAGAGCACGTTGTGAGTCCATTGTGGCGCAGCCGTATGTGGTCGGGCGTTGTCGTGCAGCAATAAAACTCCTTTTGAGAGATTTTCCCGGCGTTTCGATTGTATCGCAGGTTTCAGTTTGTTCACTAGCATGTCAGTGTATCAATAACTAGCCACAGTTTCACCTCTTTCTTGGAAATGCATCAATGTAGTTCCCATGATACCCCAAAAGATGGCCGTCGTGACTTTCCCAGCGTATTCATGTGTCTTGAATTGTTTTATTAACCGGAGACAACTGATGTTTCCGCTGCAACGACTGCCTCTTACTCTCTGTTTCGTAATGATGCACCAAGGACATCCATCATTCCATCCATTTATCCATCCATCCATCCGCCCGCCAGCCCGCCCATTTATCTATCTCTATATATGTCTATTGGTTTATCTGCCTGCCTATCTGTTTATCCCTCCGTCTGTACGTCTGTCGGTAAGATGCCAGCAGGAGGAGACGTGACTAGTTGCCCGTGTAACACGTATATGTGTGTCTTCGAGGTACACCATAGGTCAGATGTCACCAGCGGTAGCCATGATTAGTTGCTATCGTAACACCATCCCACCAACGTCCGTGGATATCAGTCAAATGGACCCGATGTGTGCTAGCGTGTTTCTGCCTCGTATATGTTAGATGACCTCCAGGTGCGGGTGAGAGGTTCACCATGTTAGGTGGAGATATTCCTCTTTCAGTTTCATTACTGTTAAAGTTTCAATGTTCAATGTTTTATTTTGTGTTCAGAATTACAGTTTACTGATGGCGTACGTGTTCGTAAATATGACTATTCAAAACCTATCAGCTGTGTAGCAAATGGGTTACGGACATAACTCGTAATCCAGTATATCGCGTTCGAAACACAGCTGCGGGAGATTTGGCAGCAGACCACATTTGCGTTGTTTTTCATAAAACGATAGGAGTGCTGGTCGTTCAGACAGCAATGACAAACTACTGAATGTAAAGTTACCAAGAAATCACAAACTGCCAAAATTCGGGGGTTGATTGCGACGTCCTGTAAAGGATATGCAACAAACTTACTAATGACACAGCAAAAGAAAGAATTTCACCGATCATGATTGTTGGGCGAGATTGAGAGAAACAATCCACACACTAGTCTCCTGTGCCGTTGTTTTTGTTGTTGTTGCCGTTGTTGTTGTTGTTGTTGCTGTTGTTGTTGTTGCTAACTATCGGGCGCCTGGCTGTACACGTTATGCTGACACTGACATAAGTGCGTACTGACAATGGTACGAAGTCGTCGTTCGCTACGGGAGGAGAAGACTGACCACCTAATCCTCCGAGCCCTCAGGCCTACACAATATGATGGTCCTACCATTGTAAATACTCGCAGCAGGTTCCTGCTCCTGGACTTGTATTTTTGTATCTGGCTAACTCGCGGTAACGTATCTCACGTGTCTGTGGCATGTCTATTAGCGGGTGAGACAAATCATACTGGTGCATAACCTGTCCTCACTCCCTTCCTTTTTCTGCCTATTAAGCTCTGTCATTTATTATACAAAGGCTAGTGGAGTTAAGATACACACAAACCAGTGGAATGCACGTGGGAAACTTATATGGATTCTTATCACGATCGAGTATTTCAGCTCGTGGGCTGGCCAAGACGTTTTCTAGTTATCCAATTCCATTGCTGTCTGTCTTGTGGGGCTCTCTTTAATTCCGTGCATGTCTGCAATGCCAGATCTGTACCTGACTGTTTTGTCAGTGTATTTCTGGGTCTATCCCTTCCTATATTCCAACGCTATTTTGCATTTTTTGTATTCTCTTTGGTGTTACTTCATAACTTAGGGCATGATGAAGTCACTAGAGCGTCGCATTTACATTACTTTTAGAAGTCTTCTTTGTTCAGTTATATTCTCGCCATTATAGACTCCTCATCCACCTCCGCCGCCTTCTCAATCTTCTTCTTTTTCTTCTTCTCCCCCTCCTTCTCCTCCGTCGTCGTCGTCGTTGTTGCTGTCGTCGTTATCGTCGTCGTCTCCTCTTTTTTTTACCTTTAAGATCCCCAACAGAGCACAAGCCTGCAGTCACGCATGTCAAGTTCCTTGTAGGCCAGTCATGTTTGGTTGGATGTTGGCTGACACTGTTTAACGCGGCAGGTAGCCAGTCACAGACCAAAGAACTCCTTCACTTATCATTTATGTTAATACCGCTGTTTCTTGCCATTTCCCTGTAAAACCACATCTTAAATACCTCGATATGTTCTCCATTGCGTTTATCCATTGCCCATTTATGAGGACCATGTAAATGGACTGGCCAGTTGGATATACGGCATATTCTTTTCCGTGGATCAAGTTGTATATTCTTTGATGATAGAATTGTGGGCGTTTCTTAAAATGTCTGTTTTGCCATTATCTAATTATATTCTGTGTTTCACATCAGTATTTTTTCATGTTTGCTTTTTCACAAATAGTATTTTGTTTGTTAGTGACAGAATATCATGTGCTGCAGAGGTTCAGATGGAACCTTAGGGAATATATTATGTGATACAGGGGTTTCGATTGAATAACTTCGTCTGGTGGGGAACATTATGTAATACAGGGGGTTTGATGGAATAACCTCATCTGGTTGGAAACATTATTTAATAAAATAACCTCGTTCAATAGGAAATCATGTGTTCCCATTAAACCTCCTCGGTTTTTTTGAGGAACATTATGTGCTACATGGATTTCGATGGTATCACCCCGTCCTCTACTTTATTTTCTGCAGGGATTCCGATGGAATCAACTCGTCAAAAAGGGTACATCATGTGCTACAGGAGTTCTGATGGGATCAACTAGTCCAGTAGGGAACATCATATGTTACAGCAGTTTCGAGGGAATTAACTCGCCCAGTATGTAACATCATGTGCTATAGGAGTTCCCATGGAATCACCTGGCCCAGTAGGTAACATCATGGACTATAGGAGTTCCGATGGAATTACCTGGCCCAGTAGGTAACATCATGGACTATAGGAGTTCCGATGGAATTACCTGGCCCAGTATGTAACATCATGGACTATAGGAGTTCCGATGGAATTACCTGGCCCAGTAGGTAACATTATGGACTATAGGAGTTCCGATGGGATCACCTGGCCCAGTAGGGAACATCTTGTGCTACAAAAGTCTCCGTGGCGAAGTGGTTACGCCGGCTGCCTCACGCCCCGAAAGTTGTTGGTTCCATTGCGGGCTACGTCGTTCAGTTCACGAGTGCAGTTTTCTTGGAAACTCCCGGTGGTCGTCGCTGTAGCTACGGAATTCGTGTTTTGTGCGACGCTTTCGGCAGGTCTTCTTGCAGAAAGAGACCATGCCATATGGAATTAAACTCGGTGCAATGAAATCTCTTACCTTTTAAAATCCTATTTCTGTGCTAAGAGTAAAGCCCGCCTGACCTGCTTCTATATTGAAATTAGAGGCAGACAGCATGAGAAGGTCCTTGACACACTTTCATTTCGGCGTGGGAATACTTTAGACATCGATTTCCAACACTCTATTAGGGATGGAAGGATGTGGTGAAGCATATTTCTTATATATATGTAGTTTTTCTTCTAATGCAAGTCTGAGGCTTGTAGATTACAGTATGAAACAGTAAGCTCAAGGTAGTCGCATGGCAGAGACTGTCTTTGGAGTGGGAAGTGTTAGGCTTTTTTTTACATTCGATGTGAGGTGGCTGCTTCCCTACCTTGCTGTCTTCCCCTCACTGACATGTCGCAGAAAATTGTCTGGTTAATAATTTATGAATATGGGTAGGCAGACAAGAGTAGGCCACCCAGAAGTTTAGAGATTAACAACAATACTACATCACTACCAACAAAAAGAACAATACAACACCACCACAATCAACAGCAAAAATAACAACACTACCACTACCGACAAAAATAATAATACAACACTACCACCACCACCAACAACAACAATACCCCCAACAAACACAAGAACAATACAATAACTCCACCACTGACACCACCACCATCACCACGACCATCACCACCACCATCACCACTACCACCACAACCACAACCACCACCACCACCACCACCACGACTACCACCAACAACAACAATACCCCCAACAAACACAAGAACAATACAATAACTCCACCACTGACACCACCACCATCACCACGACCACCACAACCACCACCACCACCACCACTACCACACCACCACCACCACCACGACTACCACCAACAACAACAATACCCCCAACACCACCACCATCACCACTAACACCACCACCATCACCACTAACACCACCACCATCACCACTAACACCACCACCATCACCACTACCACCACAACCACAACCACCACCACCACCACCACCAACACCACCACCACCAACAACAACAACAACAACAACAACAAAAACAACGAAAACGAGCCTTACAGGCCGAAAAAAAGATAATGTTACTGCTGGTTGAGCGGCAACCACTGCCTGGGCCGGTAAGCACACCAAAGATTTGCACATCTCATGAAGACAACATATGTAAATAAACCAGCCAAACAGAGACCACAAGAACACCGCATGACGAGAACACGGAAGAAGAACAATCTGCAAATCTAACCAAGCACTAATAGCAAAAGCAGAAGCTGAATTACAAGACCACGTGAATAGTCTAAATGAAATGTGTAGGGAACATAACATGAAAGTTAGCACAAGTAAAACAGAGGTAATGACTGTAACTAAAAAAGAAAAAGCAACAACGATTCACTTAAACGGACACCCCTTGTAACGAGTAAAGAGTTTGAAGTACCTAGGAAGTATAATATCATCAAATGGCAAATCAGAAGACGAGATCGAAAATAGATGCAATAAGGCAAACGAACTCATTGGACAAATGGCAGCAATACTAAAGAACAAACATGTATCAATAACTACTAAGAAAGCACTTTACAACACAATCTTCCTGCCAACTCTATGTTACCAATGCCAAACCTGGACAATGACAGAGAAAGAGAAAAGTCAAATCACAACAACAGAAATGAGATTCCCGAGAAGAATACTCAATGTATCAAGATGAGATAAGATCAGAAATTAAGAAATCAGGACTAAAGTGGGGGTTATAGCTGCACTAGATTTTATTAGAAGGCAGCAGGTCAAATGGTTTGGTCATGCAAGTAGGTTACCAACTAACAGTATACCAGAACAGGCAATGATGTACAGACCAGAGGGAAGCAGAAGAGGTTGACCACGTAAACGATGGACACAGGGAATAACAGAGCCCATGGGAATATCGATACATGAAGCCCATAAGCGGGCACTCTCCCGCTGTTTATACTTCACCTTGACACCGCAAGGTACAAGAGGAACATGATGAGATGAGATGAGATGAGATGAGATGAATCTGTACCGGACATTAATTTTATATCTGCCACTTTCATGTAATGAGCAAAGAGGCAATGGAGAATATCGTGACAACTAGAAAGATGAGTGGGAAAAGAGGCAGAAGCAGACCAAGAGAAAAGACGCTGGATGGATTGAGACAGTGGCATGGAGAAATGTCATCAGCAGAGTTGATCCAGAGCACCAAGGACCGAGATCTGTTAAAAGACACGCTATCAAGGCACATGACAATGATGATAGTAATGACGAACCGATACTGCTTGTGAATTGCTGATTCGACCACTAATTTACCTACTCCTTTCTATCTGTCACAGCCGCAGGCGATTTGGAAGCAGACCGCCTTGCGTTGACTTCCATGCAATGGTATAAGTACCGGTGTTCAGAAAGCAATGGCAAACTACTGAATGGGAACTTGTCCAGGAATCACAAACCGCCAAAATATACTGGAGTTGACAGCGACGTCCTGTAAAGACTATGCAACTAACTTGTGTTTCTCCATCTGTCGAGTGCACTTGTCACAGACCTGCTGTAGTTGTATGTTGTGTATGTTACACACGTTGTTTCCCTGCTAGCCTGCACGTTCAGCGACACCTGCTACAGGTCACAGTTTCATATCGTGGCAAAGGTCAGCCACGTGTTAACGTGGGTAACATTACCGAAGTCGCTATAAAACACCGCCGACAAGTAACACGCAAATGTTACACCAGGGAGATGTGACACGAAAACTCCCAGACGGAACCTATCCGATGAATGGCAACATTTGTTTCACGTCAATGAAATGTTCCACCTAACGTTTGTTTACACAAGTTGTTTTGGCAGTTTTTTTGTTACTTCGTGACAATATTTGCTAGCGAGTTTGTCACGCAAACCTTACACATATATTGTTATCGTTCCAGTCTTAACCGTTCACATGTTGTGAGCCATTGAGGTTGGGTAACCTGAAATGAAGGGGAAAAAAACCGAACCTCGATAAGGATACGAACACATGACCTCCGGTTCGGTGTATATACTCGTATGTACCCCCGCGTCCCCGCACACACATACACACATATAATCACCACCATAAAAATCATCACGTAGCAGAAAGACTCTCTCCTCACGAGCCTCCGATCTCTTACCATCTCTCCTGCCTCATGCACCCTCATGCCATAGGTGTCTGCAATGTTTAGTGTTTGGCACTGAGACAGTTAAAACTATGTAAACTATAAATTGCTATGGTCAGCGTGTGGATACACTGAAACAGTTAAACCAATTCCAGCTATACATTGCTATCGTCAGCGCGTGGATGCAATGAAACAGTTAAACCTATTCAAACTCTGCATGGCTATCGTTAGCGTGTGGATGCATTGACACAGTTAAAACTATTCAAACTATACATTACGATGGACAGCGTGTGGATGCAATGATTGATTGATTGATTTAGGAACCGACATCACAGCTTTCAGGACATTCCCATAAGCGCTCCCTCCCCATCCTCAGCAGCCAGCGTAGAGTTCCAACACTAATAGTTCCAGTAGCAATCTGATTATATGTCCGTCTGGCCTTTCCTCTGAGCGTCGATCGTCGGCCAGATCCCCTCGTCACACCTCCCGTGTTTAATTAACTCCAATATCAAAAATTTGCTTATGGAGTTAATTAAACACAGGATGCAATGAAACAGTTAAAACTATTGAAACTATACATTGCTATTGTCAGCGTGTGGATGCACTGACACCAGTTAAAACTATTCAAACCATACATTGCTATCGTCAGCGAGTGGATGCACTGAAACAGTTAAAACTATTTAAACTATACATTGCTATTGTCAGCGTGTGGATGCAATGAAACAGTTAAAACTATTGAAACTATACACTGCTATTGTCAGCGTGTGAATGCAATGAAACAGTTAAAACTATTTAAAGTATATACATTGCTATCGTCAGCGGGTGGATGCAATGAAACAGTTAAAACTATTGAAACTATACATTGCTATTGTCAGCGTGTGAATGCAATGAAACAGTTAAAACTATGTAAACTATACATTGCTATTGTCAGCGTGTGGATTACTTCTTTAGAAGAGTCCCATTGTTGGTGATTTTGGAGCCAAGACACTAAACGTTTGTGACATTTTCAATTTCTTCATTGTTGATTGTGATCTTTGGTTGACATGAGGTTTTGCCCGTGGACATTAGTTTTGTTTTGCTTAAGTTCAGAAGAGAGATTTTGATTGTTACTGTTCCTCACGATAGACCGGATCAACTATTCTATTTCGTTAGCTCTTTTTAAGATGAGAGCCGTATCATATGTATATACAAGTCTGGAAACGGAATTCCACCAATTATGAATGGATCAACATTCTTGCTAGTGTCATAATTTTTGACGTTTCTCATTACATTTCTGCATTTATGTTGAATAGATATGAAGAGAGAATGCAGCCCCGCCTTACTCTCCTTCACACCCCAAACCAGTTTGATGTCTCACTGGCGACTCTGACAGCTGCTTGATGTTCACAATTTAATGATTCAATTAAGTGGGTTAAATTTACTCGAAATCCGTACCCCTCACGCTGTTTAACTATTCCTGAGGGTGAACACAGTCAAAAGCCTAACTGTAGTCCACGAAGCAAGTATGAAGGTTTACACTGTACGCTCTGCATCTCTCAAAGATAATTCTCATTTTGACTATACTATCTCTGGCTCCTCTGTGTTGCGTGATCACCTACAGTTGAGAGAATTACTCACACAAAAGTAGTTGACAAGAAGACTACCCGAAGGAAAGTCTATCCACCAAAGGAAGAAAAGATAGAAGTGGCTCGTTCGTTGCTAGGATGTATTAAGATACAGGTCCCAATGATAATCTAAACTCCTTACAGTGGGCAGGAAGAGGAAAGATAAAGCGAACAGCAGCAACTTTTTAAAGAGGCCGCAGACTTATTTATTCCCTCAACGCGTTTCCTGCAAAATAAAAGAACCAACACCCCCCCCCCCCCCCCCACAGTCTCCCCTCGTAGACTAGGACGATAGGAAGACAAAATTAAAACAACTTTCACCTGACACACTATATTATAGATCTAATTAATTAAACTATGATTGGGTTCCAAATGTTGCTGTTATGTAGCCGGGGCGGGGTTGGGGTGAGCCCAACCTTGCATAAATACCCAAGCCTCGTGCATTCATCACCACTGCAGCAAATGTCCAACTCCTAAGCTTCTCGTGGTGGATCAGTTTTTAACTAACAGGAGAAGGGACGACAGCGAATCACTGTCGCCTAGAAATAACCAGAACGCTCTAGATGTGTATGCACGTACATGCATGCGCAGACGCGCGTGTGCGTGCCTACAACCTAAACTCGAGTAATACTACAGTCTGCTCTAGCAAAGGAAAGGTGATAAAGACGGAGGCACCCAGCCAAGTGACGGACCACAGAAATCATGAAATATGTCGACTACTGCTAAATGTTATGGTGCTCGCCCTGCTTTGGACCCTCAGGCAAGTGCAGTGCCGGGTCCTATGCCTCGAAAGGGTCCAACCAGAACTACTGGAGGTCCTTCTCAAATAATGTCCTGTGGAGACAGGGGACCTGAGAATAGAGCGTCTGGCCATACCAAACAAAGACTAAACATAATGCACTGGAATGTGGAGGGAGTCGGCATTAAAAAAATCTGAAAAACAAAACAAAACTAGAAAACATCTTGGACCAAGAAAAATGTAAGCGTATTCTGCTTGCAAGAAACTCACCTCAACGAAAATATAGCCTTAATCAGAGGCTACCAGTGTTACTGATCTGACTGAAAGGACAGGAGAGGGGTGGGATGCTGACCCTTGTAAAAAATGGCATCACTGCTTCCCAGATTGAGGTTTGCATGGAAGGGGCTGAGTATCAGACACTTAAACTTAAGACAGGCAATACAGACCTACATCTGATCAATTGCTGCTGTCCAGGTGACTGTCCACTGGCACTGGACACACTACCATTAAAGGAGAATATGATTGTGTGTGGCGAATTCAACAGTTACTCGCAGAGCTGGGGTTATGATCACATGGACCAGACAGGAGAGAGACTAGAAGAATGGCAGGATGAGAATAGATTCATCTTGATTAACAAGCCATCCGACCCAATACTTTCTACTCGAGATCATGGCACACTACAACTACACCTGACCTGGTTTTTCGTTCACCTGACCTGGAGTGGAACATTACACGAATTGTTGGGAAACAACTTGGTAGCAGTGACCACCGGCCAGTCTTTCTAACTGTAGAAAATGAGCTTGTAAGTGAAAGCAGCACCCTCTCGAGGTGGAACTACAAGAAAGCAGACTGGGCAATGTACAGGAATCGCGCCAGCATTCTGGTTAGAAACATGAATACTGAGAAAGACATAAAGTATTTGAAGAGTTTGGGGAAAGCATACTACAAGCAGCACGAGAAACAGTACCAAGAGGAGCCCGTAAATATTATAAACCCTACTGGAGTAGTGAACTGGAAAAGTAGCATAATGACGTGGAAGTGTGTAGAAAGCAAGCAGAGGCCAAACCCAGCCAAGAGCACCACAATAAATACAAGCACGCAAAAGCCAAATTTCAAAGGTCCAAGCTTTGGGAAATCATGAGGAATATGGGCTTTCCTTCACATGTAGTACATCTCATAAAAATGCTATATCTAGACCAACAAACAACAGTTAGAATAGATGGCGAGACATCAGATTGGTTTGACATCAAGCAAGGAGTCCGTCAGGGCTGCGTGCTGTCACCCTATTTGTTTAACCTGTATGCCGAAAATATAATGAGAAATGTAAGAGATGATATAAACAGGGAGCCATATGATGCCCTAAATATCGGCGGTCATGACATACCAGAGATTCGATATGCTGATGATACAGTATTACTATCCACAACACAGAATGGCATAGAAAACCTAATAGCCTCAACACAATTGAATAGTAAAAATCACAACTTATATCTTAACATAGCAAAAACTAAGACAATGCAAACAGATAAAACTACTATGGAGAAAGAAATATACATTAATGGGGGAAAATTGGAGGTGGTGGAAAATTTTGAATATCTTGGGTCATTGATTACGAATAATGGTGACACAATGAAAAAAATTAAACGGCGACTATCCATTGCTCTTCAAAGACTAAAACAGATGAATAAATTATGGTGTGGGACAGACAGAACTACAAATATTAGATTTTTAAGAGCATGCATCTTTCCCATTGCAACATACGCCTGTGAGACATGGACACTTACTAAACAAGCTGAACAGCGCATACATGCCTTTGAATATAAATGTTATAGACGAGTTCTAAGAATATCTTGGGTAAAGAAAAGAACAAATGCATCCATACTTCAAGAGTTGAATATTGAGGAGGGATGGCTATTAAAGACGATAAAACAAAGAAAATTGAAGTATTTTGGTCACTTGAAACGTCACGACAGTTTGGAGAGAACAATAATGGAAGGGTATATGCCTGGGAAGAGAGGAAGAGGAAGGCCAAAGAGAAGATGGGTGCAGGATGTGGCGGATGATCTCCAGATGGGTGTATCAGACGCGGGACATCTTGCTTCTGATCGAGAAGTTTTCCGGAAGGTTGTTATGGGAGCGAGGTTCTGCAAAGGACATGCTACTGAATGAATGAATGAATGAATGAAGCTGCAGCCTAGATGGAAAAGCTGGCAGGAGGAAACAGAGTCACTGAACTTAGAAAGACACACAAGTAAGTTGTGGAAACTAATAAAACAACTTAACGACGAGGGCACAGGGAGAAACTCAAAAATTGCACTACATAAAGACGGAAACACCTTAACAGGAAAGCTGACCATTTTGCGGACTCATTCGCATAAGATAACAATATCGCAATTAGCCCAGAGAAACAACAAGAGATCGAGAGAAATGGCAACATACAGGACAGAATGAAACAGTACATAAGGTTCTGGAGGCACCTATAACAATAAGCGAACTGGAGCTAGCCATATCAAAATTGAAAATGAGAAAGCCACCAGAAGCTGATGGTATCTCCAATGAAATGATCAGGAACCTAGGAACAGAGGCCAAAGCAAAGCTGTTGCAGATCTTTAATAACAGCTGGACCTTAGGCAGTGGTCCACAAGCCTGGAGAGAAGCAATCATGATACCCCTCCTAAAATCAGGGAAAGATAGTTCCATTGCCTCCAGCTACAGACCGATTAGCCTCACCAGCTGTCTCTGCGAAACAATGGAGCAGCGCATCATCAATCATAGATGACAGTGATACATTGAAAGTGAAAACATCCTTAGTTTAGTTTAGTCTAGTCGATGGATCAACATCACGGCAAACGGGTGTAACCCATAAGTGCTCTGTTCTCCTCCTAACCCAAACCTGAGTCTGGAGAAACTCAGCTCAGTGCACAAACTCCGTAGCACCGGCGAGTATCCTGAAATACTTTGGATAGATTTGTAACTCAAAATGGCGCCCGGGCAGCGCCGTTATGCTACTCTTTTTCGATTTCCAACTGCCAAAGGATCTTTTACATGCGCAACAATACAAACGAGCGTCTGATCTCACTACCCAGAGACCAGGGGGAATTTTATTACTAGAAGTCCACGTGAAAAAATAATCCCGGTCCTCACCGGGGCTTGAACACGGGATCACCATCACTCGAGGCGGATACCATACCTCGAGACCACACACCCCCCTTAACATCCTTGTGCCACAGCAGGCTGGCTTTAGGCAGTGCTACTATACGGAAGATCAGACAACCTACCTCTCTCAAGAAATTGAGGATGCATTCCAAGAGAAGAAGCTCGTGCTTGCTGCGTGGATAAATCTGAAGAAAGCCTTTGACAAATCTGGAAAGAAGGTCTGATGAAGAAACTGAGAAACTATAAAGTGAATGGAAGAATGTACAAATGGGCGAAAGCATACTTGCACAACAGAAGAGCACGAGTACAGATAGACGGACTCAAGAGCAAGAAAGTACTACTGTGTCACGGTGTTCCCCAGGGCGGAGTCCTGTCCCCCACACGTTTCATAATCTTAATCAATGATCTTGTTGCTAATCTACCGCATGGAATTACAACGGGAATGTACGCTGATGACCTGGTTCCATGGAGCACAAATGAACATGCATCAGTGGCAACCAGATTGCTACAAAGTGCTGTAGATGCATTTGTTGCATGGGCAAATAGATGGTGTGTCAGCATAAACACTAACAATTGCAGCACCACTCTATTTACCCCGTTCCAAAACTAAAGGCAGGGATCATCCAGATAAATGGAATACCCCTAAGAGAAGATAAAAACAAACAACATATCTTGGAGTAACTTTTGATGACAGGCTGAATGGAAAAGCACATCAACAAAGCAATAGCAAAAACCAGAAGGAAAATAGCCATCCTGAGAAAACTAAGTGGAACCACATGGGGAGCCACTGGGAAAATACTTAGCAAAGTTTATCAACAGAGCATACGACCACACCTGGAATACTGGTCTACTGCGTTGTGTTCAGCATAAAAAACCACACTACAAGAGCTGAACAAGTTGCAAAATCAAGCACTTAGAGTCACCAAAGGAGGGATGAGGTCAACCCCTATAGTGGAGATGGAGAAGATGGGGAGGGCACACGCACTGAGAGAGCGCAGAGATACGAAAACGCTAATATACGCAGAAAAATTCCCCAGCTTGCCAGGCCACCCTATGAAGAACAGATTTGAAAACTTAGTTATGGAGCGGTTGAAAAGAAGTAGTTTTATCCATCAGGCCAAACGACTCTGCAGAGAAACCACCGATCTGCCCACAGTTGGTATCCCCTTGAAAACTATCCCAGAACGAACTCCATGGAAATATGAACATAGACTATCACTATAAATCCAGACAAAAGTGAGAGGAATATTTGACAAGTTAGTTAGTTAGTTAGTCAACAGATCATCCTCATTGCACATCGAACCATTCAGTCCATAAGTGATTGGATCCCCTCCTCAGCAAATCACGCAGCGTGTAGCGGCTAACGACACCAGTTCTGTGTTGGTTCATCAATCTTCTTTGGCTTCCTGCGTAGTGTTCTTGTTTGGCCAACCCTCTTTTAATTTGCTGTTCTCGCAGTCTGGCCATGGTTGTAGATTCACAGTCATCACTTGGTTCACGTAAAAGTGTTACTTCTCGTAGAGCATTCACAATGTCAGCCTGGTCCATGGCGCTTCCGCCCTCGACCGTAGCATTACCTGCGAGCTTGCCAGCCCGCTCATTTCCTTGTACTCCCGCATGCCCTGGCACAAAGATGAAACTAATCTTTGCCAGCCGAGACCGCTCCAGAGACAGCAACCATTCTTTTCGGATCCATCCCACCTCTATCCTCTTGATCATGCTCATTGAGTCGCTAAGGAAACATGACCTAGTGAATGTCTGTGTCTCGAACCATGTTATTGCTTTACTTATGCCATGACTTCCATAGTCAGGCTACTTGTGGTCTCGGTGAAAGCACCAGAGTCCTCCTTCACAATTCTCCCTCCGCCCGAGCCGTAAAGGATCATGAGCTTCTCACATATCGGACGACCGACCCATCTGTGTAGATGACAGCATCACCGTCTAGCGAATTCTCGAAAATCAACGCTTGTACTTCAGTCTCCACAGCAGCCAGATTTTCTTGTCTGTATTTGCTATCTAGTTGGATGCAAACTGAAAAGGATGTGCAGAAATCTGTTGGCACTTATACCCACTCCTTGTCAGGTTCTAAGTCCTCAAGTGAACACACCTGTTGAAGAATGTCTTCGGCTTGACCCATCCACGACGGTCCTCTTCTTAACCTGCTGCCCTTCACCTTTATAATTTCACTATGCAGTGGATGTTGTGTGTTTGCGTTAACTCTGAGGTAGGCGCGTGCTCTGAAAACTTGTATTCTGTCTTCAATGATTGGAAAATCAAAAAGGTAGCGCATCGCCCTGCATGCTGTATCTCTTGTACATCCAAGACTAATGCACATAGCTTCATTCTGTATCATTTCCATCCTTTCTATCTGCTCACGGCTGAGAGTCAGGATTGCCATCGCGTACTCAAAAACAGACATGACCAGCCCCTCGTACAGAAGACATAGATGGCGCTGCTCACAGTTTGCTGCCGCCATCACCCGCATCGCTGCCAAACCCCGCTTGGCCTTTGTTATCACCTGGTCTATGTGCACATTATAAGCAAGGCTTCGATCAAACCGTATCCCCAGGTAATTCATTGCCTGCGTTCTTTCCACCGTCTCTGAACACAGCATTACAGTTGGTGTTGGAGTGTTGACAATATGATTATTCAACGAGAACCAAGTCACTGTTGCCTTTGTTGGGTTGACCATTGCCCCAGTTTCAACACATCAAGTACATGTGCGATTGAGTTCGGTTTGTAGTTCCACGGCAACCTGATCTCTATCCTTACCCTGACGATACACTAAAATATCGTCGGCGTATGTCATGTCAATGTCCTGCCAGGTCCAGTGATCTGCTCACTGGTGATTCTCACTGTGTAGGCGTTGAAGAGTACCGGAGATAATGGTGATCCCTGTGGTAGGCCTGCGTACGACCCTGACGATACACTAAAATATCGTCGGCGTATGTCATGTCAATGTCCTGCCAGGTCCAGTGATCTGCTCACTGGTGATTCTCACTGTGTAGGCGTTGAAGAGTACCGGAGATAATGGTGATCCCTGTGGTAGGCCTGTGTTCAGAGACGCGTCTCTGAACACAGCATTACAGTTGGTGTTGGAGTGTTGACAATATGATTATTCAACGAGAACCAAGTCACTGTTGCCTTTGTTGGGTTGACCATTGCCCCAGTTTCAACACATCAAGTACATGTGCGATTGAGTTCGGTTTGTAGTTCCACGGCAACCTGATCTCTATCCTTACCCTGACGATACACTAAAATATCGTCGGCGTATGTCATGTCAATGTCCTGCCAGGTCCAGTGATCTGCTCACTGGTGATTCTCACTGTGTAGGCGTTGAAGAGTACCGGAGATAATGGTGATCCCTGTGGTAGGCCAGGATATATTGTTGTTGGTTCCAAAATTCAACTGCCACATCTAAAAACTACTTTCCTTTGGAAGAGGGCTGCAGCGATCCAACTAAGGAGGAATGGACTTATTTTGAGTTCAAGAAGCTGAAGCATTAAAAAATCCAATGGTACTCTGTTGTACGCATCCTCAAGATCGATCGCTACAGCAAAGGTTTCAATGCCTGAGTGGAAACCTTCATAGACATCATTGGCAAAAACTGCTGCATTCGTCCAGGTTTCTCTTTTTGGACGGTACCCACCCCGGGTAGGTGGGAAAACACATTGCCTTTCTCTCTGGCTTGATATTGTCCTGGCAATTAACTTCTCCAACAGTTTGCCTATTAGCCGGCTCCGTGGCCGAGGGGTTAGCAGCTTTCTCCGCTAACCCCGAATACTCTCGTCACGTGACGCGACGAGAATTAGCAGTGGTTCGAATCGCAAAAGTGACTTATGAGAGTATGGAGCCGGTCGCTCAGAAAGTCGTGGCGTGCTGATGAGCGTAATCTTAGCCTAGGAATCAACATACAGCTGAAAGATGCTGGTGTTGACCGCAATATCCTGAAACAGGATGGAAACGCGGGAAAAAAAAACAACACAGTTTGCCTATTGTATTCTGCATGGTTATAACTCGATATCCCTGAATTTTTGTGTCGTCTTTGCCAGGCTTCGGCAAGGGAATCAGATAGCTGTGTAACCACTCCTCCTTGATGCTACCACTCCCTATATTGTTGTTGTACATGTCTGCTAGTTTCTCTAGCTTGTTGTCGGTACACCTATTGATGTCGTCGTATCTTATGCCATCAGGCCCTGGAGCGCTGTTTTTTGATCGTCGAAACACAGCCTTGATTACGTTCATTGTCACTGTGTCTTCATCCGAAATGTTCTGGGCCTTGCACCTGTCTGAGGTGACCTCCTTGGCCAGATGTCGGCCTACCATGTCTGTCTGGTTGCTCTGCTCTAGATAGCGTTCAAATAGGGCTTTGCCTTTGTACTCGTCAGTTCTCTGCCAGACGAGGTCAGCACCTTGGAAGTTAGAAATGCTTTTATTGACTACCCCACTCATGCTTTTATGTAGTCGCCAGAACAATTTCAGTGACTTGTCTGTGCTTACCCTTTGACACAACTCTGCCCATTTTTCACTTTTAACCACCTTGACCAGTTTTTTTTTGAAATAGCTTACTTTTGTGTGCATTTCTCTTTCTAAGTGCATGCAGGGACTAGGATGGCCAGCCCTGTTCTTCGTGGCATTTTCCATCTCCTTACAGCACTACGCTTTCCCACCCAAGCCTTCTCCACCTCGAAGTTCCACCAAGGTGGCTGCTCCCAGCTTTGTTTTCCTGCCCTGAAGCTTTCTGCGCATGTCACGTCTTGATTTACTCACCACATCTTGCCATGTACTGTCATACTGGAAAGTCTTTACCATTAGCTTGTGCTGCCTGGTTCTGCCTTTCTCAACTAATATTCTGCAAGGGTGGTGGTCGCTGTCGTGGTGTCCTAGGACACCCCATCTACACATTGTAGTGAGTGAAGGAGAAACCAGCGCCAGATCAATAGCACTGTCCTAATCGCCTGGACGGCTTGCTGTTCTGGTGACACAGCCACTGTTGATACAAACTAAGTCAATGGTTTCAAGTGCAGTCTCGAGCTCCCCCCCCCCCCCTTTGTGTTGGAAGAAATATTTCCCCATGATCTACCTTTAGCGTTGAAATCGCCACAGAAAATAACATTTCTCTCGTGACCTAATATATCACTTAAGCACTGCCACTTCTAGGAATCCATACTCGCGTTGCGGGCATAAACATTAACCAGCACGAATGGTAGTCTAGATTAAACTCTTAACGCCTATATTTGTATATCATCACTGTCCCAACTGGACATGTCTAGCTCTGACGCCACCATGCTGTCGCGAATGAGAATCGCCATTCCCAGATGTCGTCTGTTGTAGAAACATTTGAAGCTGGCGATTCGGAGTAGCTGATCACCCAGTCTCGTCTCCTGGAGCGTTACAATGTCATTCCTGTAAACAAGGGTTTCTAGAATAGAGCCCCGTTGTTTTACGCTGGCGCAATTCCAATACAGAATACGGATATTCCCGAGTCCTAGACGGCGACACTTGAGTCTAAAACGTCTTAAACCACCACGCTTACCTTGTTTGCGGCCTGCCCGGCGCCCACGTCGCCTCGTTAGGTTGACTACCGACCGCTCGGAGAACACACGTTGTTCCGCCATGTTGAAAAACCGAAAACCACAGAAACCACACACGCTGCGAAAAAAATCACTCAAGGATTGCTTCGCTCAATCACGAAACTCCGTAGCATCGGCGCAGATCTTGAGTAGAAACTCCTGGTTTTAAGCTCGTCGGAGCCTTTTCTATTATTTAATAAATGGTGGATAAAATGAAACGAGGTGCTTGAACTTCGATTTGAACATGTACTGATTATCGACTAGTTTTGATATGCAACCCGACAGACCGGCTACTTTCAGCAGTGCGTTGCCTTGGCCAAACTCCCTGATTTAGCGTAGCCTAATAATCAGCGAGACACACACACACACACACACGCGCGCGCGCACGCACGCACGCCCGCCCACCCACACACACACACACACACACACACACACATTAGGGCTGCGACCGATTAATTTAATTTAATAGTTAACTTTTGAAAAATTAACGATTAATTAATCGTTAATTTCGATTAAAGCAAAACAATTATAGTCATATAATTCATATTATAGTCGTATTTGTCAAAAATCGAAATAACACTGGATTGTCTTGTTCATATGTCATCTAATAACTAACTATGCAAACAGACGAGTATGTTGACAGTATTTGCTTCAAGTGACGAGCGCGTCTTATTTACAATATAACCAGCAGAGCTGAACAATCGTTCACATGGAACTGAGATAGCCGGTATGCGCACAATGGTCTTGGCAAGGAATGCCAATTTTGGATATCGATGTTCATTAAGTTTCCACCATTGTAATGGGTCAACCAATTCAGCAACTTTCTTATCCATTTCAGACTCAATTAGCTTAATACTCTCTTCATTTGGTTCACATATAGTTTCATTGTCAATGTCAGTATCATTCGTTGCAGCAGTCTCCATCTGCTCATCATGAACATTAACTGCTATTTGTTGTTCAATACGTGACCAAGTTCGTTCTTTTGCATCTTTTGACAAACACTTCAGGTATTTGCAGCGTGGATCAAGTGCTGTTGCAATCTGTAGTATTTAAATACTTTTCATATTAGCTACACGTTCACTGAAGTCATTAAAAGATTCATTCATTCATTCATTCAGTAGCATGTCCTTTGCAGAACCTCGCTCCCATAACAACCTTCCGGAAAACTTCTCGATCAGAAGCAAGATGTCCCGCGTCTGATACACCCATCTGGAGATCATCCGCCACATCCTGCACCCATCTTCTCTTTGGCCTTCCTCTTCCTCTCTTCCCAGGCATATACCCTTCCATTATTATTCTCTCCAAACTGTCGTGACGTTTCAAGTGACCAAAATACTTCAATTTTCTTTGTTTTATCGTCTTTAATAGCCATCCCTCCTCAATATTTAACTCTTGAAGTATGGATGCATTTGTTCTTTTCTTTACCCAAGATATTCTTAGAACTCGTCTATAACATAAAAGATGCTGCCTTAAATTGAGCTATGTAGCCCAGATCATCATCGTGTACAGTCATATGCTTTGTCAACGATGATAGCAGTGGCAATACACTATCCATCCATCATGTGCCATGCCGGTAAGGGTGGGCGGTCGTGTTCTGCCATCTAACTCGATCACCAGAGTCGTGGATCAGCTCCGTGTTTCTGTCTCGACCATGCCACAAGGCCAAGCCATCCAGGTACCTGAATCTAGGTCTTCACCTTGGTCTGTTCCCCTCGATCTTACCAGTTGTCACCAAGTTCTCCAAATCATTTCTTCTCATAACATGACCAAAAAATTGTGACTGACTACGTCTAATGTCTCTAATCAGTTTACGATCTTCATTTGTTTCTTGAAGGACTTTTTCATTGGTCTTTCTGGCTGACCATTGTATTCTTTGATTTTCCTCAGAAACCACATTTCTACAACCATCAGATGTTTTTCAGCCTGACTGCGCATTGTCCAATCTTCACATCCATATAAAAGTACAGGTTCTATGTAGCATCTCAACACTCTTTTTCTCGTTTCAATTGACATCTTTTTATTGGTCAGTATGTTTTTCATCTTGCTAAAGGCTACTTTTGCCATGGCGATTCTTGTTCTAATCTCTTCAAGGCATCTCCCATAAGATGTTATTACTGTTCCGAGATAATTGTACCTATTCACTTGTTGAAGAATATTCCTATTTACTTGTATATTATTACATTGTGGTATTTCGTTCTTCCTAGTGACGACCATAATCTGTGTCTTTTTACAATTTAATTCTAACCCTAGTTGTTCACTGTGTGTAACAACCGCATCTACTAAATTTTGCAGGTCCTGTTCATTGTCTGCAATCAAGACTGTATCATCTGCATATCTAATGTTATTGATGCATCGTCCCTCAATGTTGATTCCTTCCATATATTCAATATTTCTGAAAATACTTTCACTGTACAGGGAAAACAGATCCGGAGACATTACACATCTGTCTCACACCTCTCTTAATAGGCTGATATTGGCTTACTTCATTATCAACTCTTATGGCAGCTTGTTGTTTCCAACATATGTTTTTTACAAGTCTAAGGCCTTTTCCATCAATTTGTAGATCTTCAAGCATCCTTATCATATTGACATGTCTCACTTTATCGAAAGCCTTTGTGTAGTCAATAAAGCAAAGGTGTAGATCTTTGTTTACTTCTATAGAATGTTCGATTACGGTTCTCAGTATATACACAGCATTTACTGTACCCTTGCCTTCTACAAACCCACATTGTTCTTCTCCTATTTCAGGTTATATTTTACTCCTAACTCTTTGCATGACAATTCTTAGCAAAATCTTCGTGATGTGACTCATTATACTAATTGTTCGATGTTGATCACATTCCAAGGCCCCTGATTTCTTTGGGATTGCAATAAATACAGAATTACATAACTCATGAGATATATTTCCAGTATCATATATTGTATTAATCTGACTGGTAACTTTATCAATTCCACATTCTTCTAAAACATTAATCATTTCTGTTGTGACGCTGTCTGAACGGGGGTCTTGTCAGATTTCATATGGTTAAGAGCATTCTGAACCTCCATCTTCAAAATTGCTGGTCCTTCATTATAATTGTGAACATCATACTGTTCGTCTCTGTTATCGTCATAAAGGTTTTTCACGAAATCTGACCATACATGTAAGATCTGATCTTTTTCTGTTATGACTCTTCCATCTTTTGTCTTTAGGCAGCCTGCTGATGTACGTGTTCTTTTATTAGTAAGCTCCTGAATTCTTTTGTGCATTAGTTTCGCATTTTTACTGTTGTGTTGTTTTTCAATTTCTCTACAATTTTTCTCAAGCCATGTTTCTTTTGCCTCCTTACATAAGGTTCTGACTTTTCTGTGAAACGCGACCTCCTAACAATGAACCTA
The DNA here is from genome assembly GCA_963921405.1 of Cepaea hortensis. Taxonomy (NCBI): domain Eukaryota; kingdom Metazoa; phylum Mollusca; class Gastropoda; order Stylommatophora; family Helicidae; genus Cepaea; species Cepaea hortensis. The sequence goes on from OY992883.1 coordinate 41,816,323, forward strand.
AGCGTATCCTCACCTTCCATCCACATGCCTATGCCATAAAGCATATTTTTCTCCGACACTGGTCTATCCTGGGATCAGGTCTAGTCACTCGTGCGGTGTTCTCTAATGGCCCTATGGTAATTTTTCACCGAAGCAAGAGCCTCGGGGACCACCTTGTTCATAGTCGCCTCCCCATAGATACATCTAAATTAAATGCCACCGTAAGAATTTTCTGACATGCCCACACGTTTTTCAGACACCAGCGATTACATTCCCCCCTCGACACAGTCTCCTTAAAAAATTCTTTTACTTGCATATCCCGCAATCTTATATATGTTATCATCTGCAAACGACGTGACATGAAATATATTGGTCAAATTGGCAGACGCCTTGCCGACCGCTTTAGGTAACACCCTAGGGATATTAATCAGGACGCTGACAAACCTGTTTCCAACCATTTTAATTCTTCTAACCACAATGGCCGGTCTCCCTGGCCAAGATGTTAACGTCATTCTCAATATATTCTCGCGAGTAACGTAACCTGCGCGAGAATCAGTAACGGTTCTTGCCGCGTTGGTAACTTAGGGGTATGTGAGCAGAAAGCAATGGCAAACTACTGAACGTAATCTTGCTTGGTACTTCAACCGCAGCTGAAAAATGCTGATGATAACTGCAACGTCCTTAAAGGGATATGTAAAAAAAAAACCACAATGGAGTCGACGATGTATGTGTCACTGCATTGAAAACATTGCCTCTCCAACAGCTGCATTAGGCTCACAATTGAAAGCCAATTAATAAACTCTATGGGATGCTTCCATCCAGCTGCAATCAATACTGTTGCGGACGCTACTGTATAACTATGCCATCTTCCCTCTATATATTCATATCTATCTGTTCACACACCTCTATATATTCCTATCGAACTGTTTACACTGTTTATAACTATGCTGTCCTCCCTCTATATATTGATACCTAACTGTCTACACACCTCTATATATTAATATCGGACTGCTTACACAACACAACTTTGGCAACACACATCCTATCTGGCCCTCTGGCAGCCTAACTATACGTAAACTTTGTGGCAAAAAGAGCGCCTTTGTAAACCGGTTTGAACCACCATTTCTGCTCCCAAATGAGAACCAAGTTGTTGTGTTTATTTTATGTTGTGTTTTTTTTTTTCATGTTTGTTTTCCTGTTTTTATTTCCTTGTTTTTATTGTATTTTCCTGTCCTTGGCAAAGATTCTTAGAATCGAAACGTTGGCGTCCTTTGTGTCCAATACTTAAAAAATTATTTTTTATTGTTTCATTATTATATATTTATCGATTGTTTCTAATTTTGGATAAGTCACACTTTGTTTTCACCTGTGTATGATAGAGTTCTTTGTAAGGTATGTACATTGTGTCTGTGTTTAGTATGTCTCTTCTTTTCGCAGGAGCTAAATATACCTAATTGTTTGCAATTCATATTGTTATATCCTACTGCAGTCGTTAATTTGTCTTTTCCTCCAATTCTTGGCTATCCTATGTAGCTTCGCTCATGTCTTCCCCATATTATTAATTTCTGTCTCTACTTTTCTTCTGTATGTGTATTTAGGTCATCCTCTGATGATTCCAGACAAAGGCCTTTCTACTGATACTATTCCCAAGACTTCTCTTCACTTCTTGATTCAATTGTATTTGTTTATTGTTCTCTAAGAGTTTCACATTGAAGATTCCGTGATACCTTTTAGTCCTTCTATTTCAGGCACTAATTAAACAAAGTTTAGTTGCATGTCCTTCACAGGACGTAGCATCAACCCTAACATTTTGGCTGTTCGTGATTCCTGGGCAAGTTTTACGTTCAGTAGTGTGCCATTGCTTTCTGAACGACCGGCACCTACACCTGTTTAAAAAAAAAAAGCCAGCACCGCTGTGTTTCGAATCCGGGTACACGGAATTGCGAATCACGTCCGTAAACCGTCGTCACGGAGAACGGCAATAATTAATGAATGCTTACAGTGTATTAACATTGTTTTGGTCGTTCTCCATGATTCTAATACATACATTAGCACAGATTTAGCGTTACAATCGAATAATCTAAGTTGAACTACCTTTCGTACTAGAGGTAACTACCAGTTCTGCATTACTGTGTTATGTATGTTTGAATTGTGTAACGAACAAAAACGTTACACATTGTCACGTACTCATGCCTGCACACAGATCAATACTCCACACTGATTCGACCAGGCGCAGACTACTTGTGATGTCTTTGAACAGCTGGCGTCTGTATGTTTACCAGCAGAAAAGCTTTAAGATCCTCTTTAGAATAATTAAACATGTTTTCCTTCCCATCTGTAACTTCTTTCTATCGGTGGGTTGTATGAGTGAATAGCAAGGAAGAAAGGTTAACGTAGACACCAACATGAATGCAGGTCACGTATTTGCGTGAGAGAGAGAGAGAGAGAGAGAGAGAGAGAGAGAGAGAGAGAGAGAGAGAGAGAGAGAGTGTGTGTGTGTGTGTGTATGCGCGCGCGTGTGTGTGCGTGAGCGCGTGCGCTTAAATCTCGTTTATTATAAAAATAATCAACAACATTATCATCCAGTGCCATCTCCGCAGTAGTGGTTTAATACAATGGATCTTCAGCAGATTTTGTTCTTGACTTTCGGTGTACCTTCTCTCAGACTGAACACTGACCATATCTTAATATTGTCTGCGCATTTGCAATCTTGATCCCCTCATGCTTTTAGCGTATGTACTCATTTCTTCCTTCGTTTTGGTTTTGAGTAGATTGTTATGTAGCTTGGTGTGACCAAAGCACCTTGTTTTTCTCATGTATATTTCCTTTGCCAGAGTAACATTGATTTGTTTTAGAACTTCCTTATATGTCTTTTGCTCCATCGAGGAAATCACACTAGCTTTCTTATAGCCCAAAATTCAGAAACCTCAATTTCCCGTTCCATCCTTTTATTGTTGAGTACACAGCATTTAGTGGGTTGAATTTAATGTCCTGTTCTGTTTGTTTAAAAAGAGATGTATTTTTCACGTTGTTAAATTATCATCTCTTTTCATCTCATCTTGATCCTCTTGTACCCTGAGGTGTCGAGATGAAGCATAAACAGCGGGAGAGTGCCCGTTTATGGGCTTCATGTATCGATATTCCTGTGTACTCTGCTATTCTCGCTGTTCATCGTTTACGTGGCCTTCTTCTACTTTCATTTGGTCTCTACATCATTGCTTGTTGTGGTATACTGTTAGTTGGTAATCGTTTTGCATGGCCAAACCATTTAACTTGCTGTTATCTTATAAAATCTAGCGCTGCTATAACCCCAACTTTAGTCCTGATTTCTTCGTTTTTGATTTTCTCTCTTCTTGATACATTGAGTATTCTTCTCAAGAATCTCATTTCTGTTGTGATTTTTCTTTTCTCTTTTTCTGTCATTGTCCAGTTTTGGCATTGGTAGCATAGAGTCTGTCGCAAAATTGTGTGGTAGAGTGCTTTCTTAGTAACTACTGAAACGTGTTTGTTCTTTTGTATTGAAAATTAAGAATTTATTTAAAAACTATCACGCCTTATCGGCATTGCTTTGCAGTCTTTTCGTGTCCTTAATTAAAAAAAATAAAAATAAAATTAAGAAGATAAATCATCAAATTAGCAAATGATCAAAATCAACTATCATCATAGCATGTCGGTCAAGTCAACAGGTGATGCGTAGATCTCATCCTTAGACTTGTCTGTGACAAACAATCACGCCATATCGGTGTTCCTTTGCAGTCTTTTCGTGTCATTAAAAATATTGTTCAAATTACACTCAGGCAAAAAGCTTCTACGCACAAGTGAAACAGTATTGCTATCGTGACATACAGAAGAACCCCAACACATAGTGAAAGAGTGGCCTTAGTGTTAGATAAAAAGATGGAGAAAACATGAATAATGTGGAAAACATTTAGATCTACAAAAACACGAACTTCATCAAGTGTTACATACCAACAACTAATAAGTATGAAACAGTTAAGGACGTATTTTACACGAAACTTAAAAGTAGTATAGGTAATCAAAGAAATGGCAATATCTAAAGTTTGATGAATCACCAGAATGCAGAGGTAGAATCAGATAACACAGGTTATGAAGAGATCGCAGGACAACTCGGAAAAGGGTAATGGATGAAAATGAGGATTATGTACATATTATTGCACAGGAAATTAATATATCATAATAAAAATTGTGTTTCACGTAAATGAACACACAAAACAACACGGGCATCACCCAAACCCAATACAAACAATCAAATTAATCATATGTGTTTTAGCAAGAAATTTAAATCATCTCTATATGACGTAACAGATTTCAGAGGTACAGATTACAATCTATTTGATGAGTATAATTAAGTTCAAACTCAACAGATACACAACGTCCTATAAACGCGGAAATCAATACAATGCTGGATAACTAAAACATTAAGAAATTAAGGAATAATTTATAGTCACAGACTCTAATAAGTACCAGGTCCTGCAACAGTTAAGTACACTAGATGCCTACTGAAGACAGCTGGTAGTATGCTAAAGGCAACTGGGAAAATCTTGTATAGAAGTCTTTGAAAATAGAGAGTGATTATATAAAGCATGGATATCGGCTGAAACCTGAAGCAAACAGAAGAAAGGAAAAATAAACGAACATATCTAGACAATAGTAAAACCATATATACCAACGTCAGAGCCCATGAAAACTAGACAGAGCTGTTAGGAAGCGAATAAAGACGCACAACAGACAATATTTAGATGGTCCAGCAGCACATGTGATTGAATTCGCATTGAGGCAAATTGTAAACATTGACCCAGGCTACCAGGGCGATTCTATACAAAACTGGTAGCCGAAAATATTTTAGGAGGTACAAGCGACATATATGATACTGACCACGTCCCCACTGTCGTGCTGATTTATCTGTACAATTTGAGGCTAGCACGTTATACCTTATGCACCACACGTCGTGTGGAAAAGTTCCTTTACTTACCAGCAGAAGGGACAAATGTAACAACAGCGAAAGGAAAACTCGGGGATCTTTATAGCAGCACAGGGAAAATAGCAGGAAACTATAATCAAACAAGTGGAACTATGACGGGCACATTGGCAAAGTTGATAGCGCACTGCGCCGATAACGTCAGGATTACGGTCTGACGCCGGTTCGACAGCTGGGCTCCTTGGATGCCACGGTGAGGGAGAGACCGGCCGCCTCTTCCTCCTGGATCTAGGCCTACAGAATGTGAAGGTGTCTATCACGTCACGGTGAGGGAGAGACCGGCCGCCTCTTCCTCCTGGCTCTAGGCCTACAGAATGTGAAGGTGGCTATCACGTCACGGTGAGGGAAAGACCGGCCGCCTCTTCCTTCTGGATCTAGGCCTACAGAATGTGAAGGCGGCTATCACGTCACAGACCCATACCAGGAAACTGATAGGAGACTTTTGTCTATTTTAAAGTGAAATTATCAAAAGCCGACTCTGTGGCGAAGGGGTTACGGACGTACTATATAACCCCACATACCGCGTTCGAAACACAGCTGCGAACAATTTAGCAGCAAGATCACCTTGCGTTGGTTTTTATAAAATGGTATGAGTGCCGGTCGTTCAGAAAGCAATGGCAAACTACTGAACGTAAACTTGCCACGAAATCACAAAAAAAAATGCTGGGGTTGACTGTGACGTTCTGTAAAAGATACGCAACTAACTTTTGTTTAAAAAAAGAAATCAAATGCAGTAATGGGAACATTCCCACTAACGGTAAATCTCAAATGAACAGATGGACCGAATGTTTCGAATAAATTTAGAAGACACCAGACCCAACAGATGTCCTGGATATCCAGCCTGAAGACGTGGAGCTGAATATCAACTGTGGGAAACCAACCATAGACTTCCCCCCCCTTCCCCTCCCCCCCCCCCCAAAAAAAAAAAATAAAAAAAAAAAATCAAACTCCTGAAGATGTTACAGTTGATGAACCAGATGGTATTTCAGCAGAAACTATAATGCCTATATAAACACGTGAACTGAATTACTGCAAAACTGATTTAGCAGAGTCTGAGAGAATACAGAAATACCGGAAGAGTGGGGAAAAGAATATATGGTGAAGTTGTCATAAACTTGGGACCTGCAGGAGCGCAAAAATTACAGAGGAATAATGTTATTGTCAGTTCCTGGGAAAAATATTAGGCATGGTAATTCTGTAGAGATATACAGATGCCAGTGATAAACAAAGAAGTGATAAACACTAAGGCTTCCTACCAATGAGATCCTACACTGACAGTAGAAAGCTACATTACGTATTGTATTAAAGAACAAAGCATTGAAATGAATTCGACATTTTATACTAGTGCTGTGGACTCTTGACAGAACTGATCGGCAGTTTCCTTTATTATAGGGGAAAATGAACAAAAGACATTGGAAATATTGACTCACTTAAAGGAAAAATCATAACAGATGGGGCTGGTTATCAACCAAGATAAGACAGAACATATGGTAATTTCAAGAGAAGGAATGGCTAAAAACTCTGGCCACATGCAAATAGTTAATATGACCATTAAAAGAATGGAAACATACAAATACCTGGGTACAATCTTCAACTGCTCCAACATCATAAGGGAAGAAATACAAACTAGAATCAGTTCTGGAAATAAGATATACTATGCACTACAACATCTAATAAAATCAAATGCGCTATCTCGTAACACCAAAATCACAATATAAAATACACTGATCAGTTGTGCTTTATGGCTCTGAAGCCTGGAGTACAACGAAAGGAGACGAAGCCTTGTTACAAACCTTTGAGAACAAAGTTTTAAGACGCATCTTTAGACCCATTAGGGATACACAAAGTGGAGAGTGGAAAAGAAGAAGTAACAAAGACATTTATGATCTGTTTAAGTCCCCACTAATCACTGGTATCATGAAGGCTAATAGACTACAATGGCTGGGGCATATAGAAAGAATGGACGATAATAGGGAAACAAAACTCGCTTACACTCAGGAAATAAATGACCGTAGACCCGAGGTAGACCAAGAAGACGGTGGATAGATAATATATATACAAACCTACAAGCACTTGGAATCAACGACTGGCAAGAGAAGGTCAACCAGAGAGACGAATGGAGACGGATTGTATTGTAACAAGACCCCCGGGGCTTGGACATGTTTGTTACTATAGTTAATATCCCAAGCCTTTGCTCCGACCACCCCAATAGAACTTTACATCTACAAGGCCCCACACAAGCCGGGACAGCTGAACCTCCCCTCCCCACTTAGGGATTCCTACCCCAAAGGGGCTCGGACAAGACACCAGTCATACTAATACACAAAGCCATGGCTAACAAAGCAAAATTTAATTTCTAACTACGTCAACTGTAACTCAGAGAAGGATGGCTGAAAGCCTGACTAGAAGACAATATGTACAAGAGAAGATCTACTGATGATTCGTCTTCATCACGGAGACTGATTTCAGTTCGTGCGGTTGTCCTGTCGTGGTTACGACTCACCAGGGGAATCTCCAGTGGACCGGAACTCCAAGGTGTACGCCCTTTCCAAAGTTCTCTCCTCACACTGTGAGCCAGATCTCGGGCTGGTCAGGCGTAGGACCACTGCCTGACAGACACTGCACCGAAGGTCGAGGATCCTCCCTAGATGTCGTACTACATCACACGTCCCACTCCGCTGATGAAGTCTAGGCCGACCCTAGAATCCTAGCTGTCTCCCAACTGCAGAAACGTACTTGTAGCATCATACATTAATGCACAAGAGCCTGGTTACTCTTCTATCTCGTAAGTGACAGACACACTGATCAGCAACCTATAACAGGAGCGGTGGCTCCATATTAGCACAATGTCACAATTGTAAAATCCAACAGGTGAATGCAAGAACTCCACATATTCACATGTCACTAGGAATATAAGATCTTAACATATTCACATGTCACTACCCTGTTTTGTAGGTATCAACTCACTTCACAACCTACACTGTCTATGTTCACCAACACCTAGGAATGGGGTAGATCCCTACCCTACCAAGAATGTCACTCCGGTGTTCATACAACAAGTCAATCACTGTCTTCGGTCACTGGACCATGTTTCGGCTTCACTAAGGTTAACCACTGTAGATTCACACCAATTAAGCATGACAATGTGTCCCATGACGACCCAGCCGGGCCGGAAGCATAATAAACAGGCCATTGTGACGGGTAAACATAGATCACTCATCTCAACATCATTGAAATTTATTGCCTTGAAATTACCAAGGTCCTCCCTGAGTTCGAATTATACCAGTGCCTCACTGGCTGGAATCAATAGACGCTTCAGTCTTGGACCCTACCTGGATCTGATGACAATCGTCGGA
>OY992883.1:41832156-42055666 GCA_963921405.1 Cepaea hortensis
TGCCGAAGGAAAACATATCGCTAAATATGACGGCATATTTGAACAGATGGACGATATATCTCCATACCAGGATCATCGTGTTATTTGTTTTGTTTCGTGGTATCTTCCGCAATTTTAATGCTGTGTGAAGTGTACTTTATATTACTTGTTCATTTGAGCGTGTACCATGTTTGGTCCAAATCTACTTTTGATTTCTCACTGAATCAGTTAATGTTTCCTCCGCGGCTTTTAGGTATTTCATCGCCAAGACTCCAAACGAATGCCCATGGGGTTTCTTACTATAGTGGCTTTACTCGGGTGCTTCTATTAATTGATTTTAGAAAGTTAATTTGTAAATCTGAATGCTGGTCAATTATAGAATGTGCATTTTTGATAAGAATTTACAATATTGTGTATACGGGGCTAAGAATGGCTTTGAGCTATCACCGCTAGCTCAATTCCAGTTTGAAAACAATAAAGGCCAGGTTGCGGAGTGGCATAGAGACACAATGCTCGCCTCTAATCAGAGCATCCCCAGTAGGGTTCATGGTGTGACAGGTGCATACTTTTTACAAAATAAGACAAATGTGATATACTTTTTCCTGATACTAGGATTGTAGATCGGACATTTTTTTTTTTTTTTTTTTTTTCCCGCGTTTCCATCCTGTTTCAGGATATTGCGGTCAACACCAGCATCTTTCAGCTGTATGTTGATTCCTAGGCTAGATTACGCTCATCAGCACGCCACGACTTTCTGAGCGACCGGCTCCATACTCTCATAAGTCACTTTTGCGATTCGAACCACTGCTATTCGTGACGAGAGTATTCGGGGTTAGCGGAGAAAGCTGCTAACCCCTCGGCCATGGAGCCGGCTAGATCGGACATTTAGCCTTCTCAGATAAGTGCGAAAAGCTAGGAGAGTGTGTGTATGCGGTAGATGAAAAGGGATGGAACGATGTGTTTAAATTTTAAAGCAGAAAACTTACCCGCAACAGATTATTTATAAAGTGTGAAATTGGCATATGTACATTTAGATCCTCACCACTGAAGTTGGTGAGCCTTACATAGATTATCCGTGTGTGATCCTTGTACTTGTTTAGCTTCTTTGTTATGAATGTTCTGGTAGTTAGTTAGTTGCATATCCTTTACAGAGCGTCGCAGTTAACCATATTTGTTATTGCTTTCTGAAATACCTGCACTCTGCTGCCAAATCGCCCGCAGATGTGTTTCGAACGGGGTATGCGTCCGTAACCCCTTCCCAACAGACCGAATTAGGTTCTGGAAGAAAGTGTTTAAACTCTGGAGTTGAATGCATTTACGTTCAGTTCGCCTGAACTCTGAAAGGGTAGCATGTTAATGAGTGAAGCTGTTGTAGACACTGTTACCCCGACACGTTACCATAGTACATTCTCCACGGGAACTGTATGGCAAAGATTTCCTTCTCCACTCCAAGTCCAAAAAACGAGTGCAGTATGCAAGAAAGATAATGTAACTTCACATCTGCAGGCAGGATTACTGCGGTCATGTTTCAGCACAGCACTTAAGGGCTAAGTACCATCTTCACAAGGACTGTATTGTAGAGTATCCTTCCCTCGCCAAGTTCAGAAACTAAAGGAATAATTGCAAACAATGAGCAGGATCTGCAGCATTTTGTGGATGTTGTTATTGTACACAATGAGAATTAGAACTAGAATTAAATTGTGGGAAAACTGAAATTATTGTCATCTCTGAGAACACAGAAATATCACAATGTATCGTTCATGTAAATGGAAACATGTTTAAACAAGATAATTGGTTCAACTATTTCTCAGCAGTTGTAACATCTGATGGAAGGTGCCTTGTAGAGATTATAATAAGAATCGCCATGGCAAAGGTAGACTTTTGTTGGAGAGAGAGAGAGAGAGAGAGAGAGAGAGAGAGAGAGAGAGAGAGAGAGAGAGAGAGAGAGAGAGAGAGAGAGAGAGCCCCAGTATACTTAACAATAACAAACTGTCCATTACAGAGAGAAAAAGAGTGTTAAAGTGATATATATAAAACTGTACTGTTATATGGATGTAAAACATGGGCAATAAACAGACACGCTGTGAAACATCTAACGGCAGTGGAAATGTGGATGTTGAGGAAAATGCAAAGTATGCAACGAACGGACATAAAACGAACGTCGGAGCCCTTCAAGAATCGAATCTTCTAGATTGTCGTACACCTTTAGACGTCGACGTGAATTTTAAATAAAGTTAGTTACGTGTCCTTTATAGATCGTCGCAATCAACCACATCGGTTTTGGCTATTTGTGTTTTACTGGCCAAGTTCAGTAGTTTGCCATTGCTTTCTGAACGACCGACATTCATACCATTACAAAATATCAACGCACAGCGGTCTGCTTCCAAATCGCCTGCAGCTGATTTCTAGCACAACATAAGGGATTGCGAATCACGTTCGCTAACCCTTCGCCACAGACGCCGGTGTCAAGTATAAAAGCAAGTGGCGGGCAAGTTGACATCTCCATAGATTTAAGAAACAGGTGACAACCGCAAACTGATTACAGCAGTTAAACACTGACAACATTGTTTGAGCAGGTTATCAGGATAAATACATATGATTACTAAGTGTCAACCAGCAAACTTGATGGGATCAGAGCGAGAGGAAGACAAAGAGACACTCCTACATACCTAGATGACTTGGAGATAAGACATAATTAGGGCGAAAAAACAGACTTGATTAGAGACTAACGATGGTGTGAGATGACCGCCCACGTTTATCAGCATGGCAAATAATGACGATCATGATAGTTTAAACAAAATGTTTTGCATATCCTTTACAGGACATCGCTGTCAACATCAGCATCTTTCAGTTGATTGTTGATTTCTTGGCAAGATTACGCTCAGTAGTTTGCCATTGTTTTCTGAGCGGCCGGCTCACATGCCCTGTAAGTTACCGACGCGATTCGAACCACTGCTGATTCTCACCGTCGTCACGTTATTTAGAGTATACGAGATTACGGAGAAAAGTCGCTAACCTCTAGGCCAGGAAGCAGGCTCATGATAGTTTAGGTGGATTATATCTCGGGCTGTCACATGTTTTTTTTGTTGTTGAAGGTGGCCACTTGGCAATCCCTCATGGCAGGCATCGCCAACCTACGGTACGCCTGTTAAGAGTGGCACGAGGAGCGATTTTCAGTGGCAGGCTGAATGGATTGAAATAGAGTATGTGATCTCATTAAAAACAATTGAATGTTGAATTAACTAGAAACAAATAACCATGTTCAAGCTATTTCTATTCTTAGATACCTTCGAAACAGAAGTTTCGAGATATTGAAGATAAGGATTATGATCTGATACAGACTGAGTGCGTGTGAAGCAGCAATGACTGGGTTGAGAACAAGAAAATGATTTGGGAAGTGAAAGCGGCTGGCGTGATAGTAACAACATTATCCATAGAGTGCCGATGTGTCTATAAAAATATGAGTGTAGCACCAAATGTACATACTTCAAATACTATGGTTTTTACCCACCCTCTTTTGACAACAAACACCTCAAAATTACTAGCCGAATTATTGCTGACTAGGTCAAGGGATTGTTAATTTGAGCCAGACGATGGACCGTAATGTAACTTCTCTTCTGAGGTTGAATGGGGTATAGGTAATGGTATAAGGGAATTCACACTTCACTGCCAAATACCCAGCATGCCTCAAAGCGTGGCAATGGGCATTTTACTTCACATGTTTTTTGCATATCCTATTTACAGGACGTTGCAGTCATCACCAGCATTTTGCAGCTGCTGTTGATGTCTTGGCTAGTTTTACGTTCAGTAGTGTTTTTTTCCCCCACTTCACTACTCGTGCTTAACCGATTTAGTGCCAGACAAACAGCAGGGTTGGACCAAACATGGCGCACAATCAAATGAACAAGTATTATAATGCAATTTTCATTCACTGAGCATTAAAATTGTGGAAGATACTGGGAAACGACACAAATAACACGATGACACTAGTACGGCGATATACAGCCCTTGTGTCCAAATGGAAGGTCATAATTTTCGATATTTTATCCTTCGGCACTAAATCAGTTAACAAATAATAATAAAAGTAATCAGTTATCTGGAAGCAGTTGTCTGCTATGGGTTTGTCATACGATAGCGCCATCACAATTTATCCTGTGTTATACCAATGATTTTCTTAAGTTAACAGTTTATTGTATATATTGTGTTACATCAATGGTTTTCTTAAGTTAACAGTTTATTGTATATATTGTGCTACATCAATGGTTTTCTTAAGTTAACAGTTTATTGTATATATTGTGTTACATCAATGGTTTTCTTAAGTTAACAGTTTATTGTATATATTGTGTTACATCAATGGTTTTCTTAAGTTAACAGTTTATTGTATATATTGTGTTACATCAATGGTTTTCTTAAGGTAACAGTTTATTGTATATATTGTGTTACATCAATGGTTTTCTTAAGTTAACAGTTTATTGTATATATTGTGTTATATCAATGGTTTTCTTAAGTTAACAGTTTATTGTATATATTGTGTTATACCCATTGTTTTCTCAAGTTAACAGTTTATTGTATATATTATGTTATACCAATGGTTTTCTCAAGTTAACAGTTTATTGTATATATTGTGTTATACCTATGGTTTTCTCAAGTTAACAGTTTATTCTATATCTTACAGAGTGTCACGTTGATAGAAGACAGCCTCGCTGACAATGGAAAACTCCAGCATCAACTATTCTCAGGTGGGGAGAGGCGATGAGACTGTCATCAGGTGAGGTGTCTGTGTTTCTCCGTAGGTGTTGTCTGTCTGTCGCTCCGCCTACTCAGTAATGCCTGGGTTGTCACAGACATAAAGCGTTCATGTTCATATTATGTTCGCAGCCATAAAGCGTTCATGTTCATGTTATGTTCACAGACATACAGCTTTCATGTTTATTTAGAGTCGTATTCTTTTACAGTCGTTTTAATTTACTATTATGTTCATTTAAAGTTCCTTCACAGTCACGTTTATGTTCATTTACAGGCATGTTCATTTGATGTTATGTTCATTTAAAGTTATATTCATTTATTGTCGTGTTCATTTAAGTTAATATAAATTAATGTTCATTTACAATTCTGTTTATTTACATTTCCTTTACAGTCATGTTCATTAGCGGCCATGTTGATTTACAGTTATACTCATTTACAGATATTTTCACATACATAAAACTTCATGTTCATTTATAGCCAACAAGAACATGCATTAAATTACACTTAACGGCAATTTATAAACATCAGATTATACTCAATAATTTACGCAAAAACAGCAATTGCATTCAGCAACAATTTTCGCACATCAAATTACATCCAGCAACACTTTACGCACCTCAAACTACATTCGACCACAATTTAAATACGTCAAATAACATTCAACAACACTTTACATACGTCAAATTACATTCAACAACACTTTACATACGTCAAGTTACCTTCAACAACACTTTACATGCGTCAAATTACATTCAACAACACTTTACATACGTCAAATTACATTCAACAACACTTTACATACGCCAAATTACATTCAACAACACTTTGCATACATTAAATTACATTCATCAACACTTTACATATGTCAAATTACATTCAACAACACTTTACATACGTCAAATTACATTCAACAACAATTTACATACGTCAAATTACACTCAACAACACTTTTTAAACGTCAAATTACATTCAACAACACTTTACAGACGTCAAATTACATTCAACAACACTGTACATACGCTAAATTACACTCAACAACACTTTACATACGTCAAATTACACTCAACAACACTTTACATACGTCAAATTACATTCAACAACACTTACATACGTAAAATTACATTCAACAACATTTTAATCAATTGTACCTAAGCACTTTCCTGCTAGAGGTCTGAGATGTGACAGCACTGTCACGTGGTGTAGGTCTGAGAACATTGCGGAATAGGTGGTCAATATTTCCCTCACTTTAGCAAGCATAGAGCCCAGATGTCGAATGCGTCCGACCGTGCACATGATATTACCAGAGCAGTTCGCTACCAACTTCGCTAGCGCGCCAGGCAACAACAATTCACATATATTACTTTCCGCGGCAATTTTGTGTGTGTGTGTGTGTGTGTGTGTGTGTGTGTGTGTGTGTGTGGCATATTCCTTACATGACGTTGCTGTCAACATCAGCATTTTTCAGCTGCTGTTGATGTACTAGGCAAGATTACGCTCAGTACTTTGCCATTGCTTTCTGAGCGGCCGGCTCACATACCCCGTAAGTTACCGACGCGGGGAGAACCGCTACCGGTTCTCGCGCACGTCACATTACTCACGAGAGTATACGGGATTACGGAGAAAGACGTTAACGCCTAGGCTAGAGAGACCAGCCGCAGCAATTTACGTACGTTAAATTACATTGGCCGGTATCCCTGGTCTAGAGGTTACACGACTTTCTCCGTAATCCCGTATACTCTCGTGAGTAACGTGAAGTGCGCGAGAACCGGTAACGGTTCTCCCCGCGTCGGTAACTTACGGGATATGTGAGCCGGTCGCACAGAAAGCAATGGCAAACTACTGAGCGTAATCTTGCCAAGAAATCAACAATCAGCTGAAAGATGCTGATGTTGACAGCGATGCCCTGTAAAGGATATATTTTTTTCCGCGTTTCCATCCCGTTTCAGGATATTGCGGTCAACATCAGCATCTTTCAGATGTATGTTGATTCTTAGGCTAGATTACGCTCATCAGCACGCCACGACTTTCTGAGCGACCGGTTCCACCTCTCATAAGTCACTGGCGCGACTCGAACCGCTTCCAATTCTCGTTCGCTCACGTCAACCACGAGAGTATTCGGGGTTACGGAGAAAGCTGCTAACGCCTAGACCAGGGAGACCGGCCCTGTAAAAGATATGCAAAAAAAAAATACATTGAACAACAATACATTAAAAAAAAATTAAATTGCATTTACAGATATGCTGGCTCCCTGGCCGAGGTGTTAGCAGCTTACTCCGTTAATCCCGAATACTCTCGTGGTTGACGTGAACGCACGAGAATTAGAAGTGGTTCGAGTCGCGCCAGTGACTTATGAGAGTATGGAGCCGGTTGCTCAGAAAGCCGTGGCGTGCTGATGAGCGTAATCTAGCCTAGGAATCAACATACAGCTGAAAGATGCTGGTGTTGACCGCAATATCCTGAAACAGGATGGAAACGCGGGGAAAAAAATTTACAGATCGATTTACAATGATCATCTTATACACCAGTTAGCTGTTGTGCCTGTGAGTTGTTTATTGCTGAGTTTCATTTTCATATTTATATTGTGAGTGGGAATATGTTCGTTGTGAAAGAATGATACACATACACATTTACAAAATGTTGGATTGGAATTGTTAATATCAAACATGGTTCACAATCAAATGAACAAGTATTATCATGTAAATTCACATTCACTGAGCACTGACATTGCGGAAGGTACCACAAAACAAAAGAAATAGCACGATGACCCAAGTAGGGCGATATACCATCCTTCTGTCCAAATGGGAGGTTACATGTGGTGATATATTAGGGGCGTTCATTTGAAACCCGTTCCAATGGCTTTACTACAAAAGCATGAAAGAAACATTAAAAGGTGTGGTAGAATTAAACAAAGCATTTATTTTGAATGAATTATGCACCGTGGGTTGGTCAGGTCAGAAGAAGTCGCCGTAGGCATTCAGGCAAGCATCCCATTGCTTAGGTAGGCGGCGAATGCCGTCCGCAAAAAACAAAAAACAAATTAAAAGATTGTGGTTGCTCACTGAACCAAGTATTTTCCGCGTTCATTACGTCTGCATCTGTGTGAAATCGTTGCCCCCTGGGAGCTTTTTTAGAGGTCCGAACAAATGAAACTCTCATGGTGACAAATCAGGACTATAGACTGGATGTTGCATAATTTCCACTTTCTTCCTTGCTAATGCTTCCTGCACAATCGGACGGGCATTATCGTGCAACAAAATTAAACCGCGAGAAAGCATGCCGGGTCTTTTATTCTTGATGGCTTTTTGCAGCTTGTCTGGTGTTTGCAAGTAGTGGGTAGAGTTGATGTTGACACCAGGTTCATTAAAGTCGGCCAACAATAGCCCTTCATGGTCAAAAAATGCGGTCAGCATAACCTTACCAGCGGAAACCTGTAACTTGATGTTTGTTTACTTTTGGTGATCCAGCATGCTTCCATTGAATGCTCTCTCTTTTGCTGCTCGGCTCAAAGTGGTGATAATATGATTCATCGCCTGCCACGATACGGAAGAGAAATGCATCACTCTCCACTCTGTAACGCAGCAAGTGGTTCAAATACCATCCCATGCGTTCCTCTTTTTTAGAGGCGTACCATCCGTGGTACCCACTGTGAACACACCTTCCGATATTGCAGTTTCTTACGAACGACCTTTTGAATTGTTCCAGTTGACACATCAAATTCTTTCGCTAGCGAACGTATGCTTCGACAACGGTTCATCTGTACTGCTGCATCAATTTTGACGATGGTTTTTTTGGTTGCAACAATATGCGCTTGACCCGGCGTCGAAGATCTGTCGTGAACTGACCTCCTTTCCGAAACATTCGTGCCCAGTCTGTCACTGTTGTCTTAGACACACATTTGTTACCGTACACTGCCTGTATTCTTCGATGAATGTCCACTGGCCGATATCCTTCACATGAAAGAAACTGAATCACCGCTCTTTGAGCTTCTTTGGACGGATTTTGGATCAACCCGGCCATTTTCTCAACAGTCAGGAACAGAACCTGTGCATCATGGGACGATAAGCACTTGCTCTTTTATACATTGGTCAGTACTTATCACATGACTATGACACGATCATGTTCAACGTACGCAATTACGCGAGGTGCGACACGAACGGATTTCAAATGAACGCCCCTTTATTATAATTCAGCATTGAATCAGTTAAGCCATGAATTGTTTTTTCGTTCGCTATCTTTGAATTCGGCTCCGTGGCGAAGGAGTTAAGGACGCAAAACATAATCCCGCATACCGCGTTCAAAACACAGCTGGAGAAGACTTGGAAGCAGACCGCCATGCGTTGATTTCCCATACAAAGGTATGAGTGCCGGTCATTCAGAAAGCAATGGCAAACTACTGAACGTAAATTTGCCAAGAGATCACGACCAGCAAAAAAAAATATTCTGGGATTGACTGCAACGTTCTGTAAAGGATGTGCAACTAACTTTTATCTTTGAAATCAAGCGCAGTCCACATACGTGCTATTACAACCAGTAGTTGCTACTTCTAGGGCGTGCAGTGGTTTAATTTGTTCGTGTAGACTAGTTTTCTCTACTACCACCATCAGGCGACCACCCATTACGACTTCTAAATACTTGTATTCAACGTTTCCAAGTCAAGGACGAGAAGACAGCATTTAAGTCCAACTGTCCAGTGTGCAGAACAACCCCGCTGCCACGATCTCCAGACAGTTTCAGCTCGGGTGTGTTAAACTCTTCGGCTACGTCGACTTCCGAAGTCATGAATGAGAACGCGTAGAAGAGCGTAGGCCATACACGTTATGAAGAGACAAGCGAACAGCCAAACAGGTAATTAGAGAGATAAACTTATGGCTGGACTGATAGACACATAAATAAACAGACGGATAAACATACAAGCACGCATGCTCGCAGACAGACAGTAATGTAAATAAGGTTTTTCAATGCTCTGCATTCACACGTGTTGATTTACCATTGCCTTATCTTCAATGGTACATTCGTCACCCTCCCCCAGCCCACATTTAGCGTCACTGTTGTTTCTATACCACTGTGACCTTTGACGAGGTCAATGTATTTTTAGTTTCCACGCACGATATTGTTGATGAGTTAGTATTTGATGCTCAGATCTTGTAGAATGTCAGTATTTTATTTTTCTCTTGATAAATGATATTCTAAGAATATCTCTAAATTCTAAGAATAATCAATGGTTCCGTCACCCTGCTACTGAGTTGAATGCGTGGAGCGACACTGTGAACTGTGCATTTTGTGTGGAGTGCTCTTACACCTGTCCGCGGTATTTGCCTTTTGCCGTGAAGTTAGAACCACAACCAAGCAACCAACCAACCAATCAACCAACCAGCCAGCCAACCAGCTAACTAACTAACTAACTAACTAACTAACTAACTAACTAACTAACCAACCAACCAACCAACCAACCAACCAACCAACCACCCAACCAACCAACTACCCAACCAACTAACCAACCAACCAACTAACCAACCAACCAACCAACCAACTAACTAACTAACTAACTAACTAACTAACTAATTCTAAGAATGTGTCTGTAATGCAAAACAATGTAATCAATAATACAATTACAAACAGCCAAAAGTACTGTGGTTGACTGCGAAAGGATATGCAAATAACTTCAATTTGTTGTTTGTTTTTTGATTTTTTGAAAGTATAAAACATCGACATTCTTCTTTAGTGTTTGAGAAGTAGTCCTGCAGGTTAGTTGCATATATCCTTAACAAGACGTCGCAGTCAATCCCAGCATTTATCTGAGGCTGTTTGTGATATCTTGGCATGTTTACGTTCAGTAGTTTGCCATTCTTTCTGAACGACCGACACGCATATTCATGTATTAAAATCAACGCAAGGCTATGCCAGCAGCTGTGTTTCGAACGCGGTATGTGAGATTATGAATTGCGTCCGTAACTCCCTCGCTACAGAGCCTGCTTGTCCGGCATATAGATCCATATATTGCCATAGAAACGAGACATAGTCTCACAATGTTACTCTGATTTATGTGCTTGCGTTGCCATAGAAGCGAGACATTCTCACAATGTTACTCTGATTTATGTGCTTGCATTTTGTTGTAAGTTATAGCTTCATTCATGCTGTTTAGCGTTGGCATTGTTCTTTCTGACTCTAAGCAGTCTCTATTGTTGTCAGTCAGGGTATTCAACGTTTGTGTCATCTTCAATTTCTATATTGTTGATTTTAATTTTTAGTTGATATTGGGTGCTCTGATATCATTCTCTTCCTCCGGTTCGCAACAAGTGATCCACCTGGTCTAGAAGAATCATCATCAGATCGTGATATGTTGTCCTTGTAAGCTTTGTCGTATCTTACTTTCTTATTAGTACCTTATTTTCGCTGAATATCAGAAAGAGAGAATTGAAATGTTATATGACACCCGTTGTGCTGATGTATGGCAGGGATTTTGGAATGTGAACGAACACACTAGCAAGGGTTGGGAGGCAGTAGAAACTGGTTTCTCATATGAATGAGGACAATACCTTCGACGGCCACAGTAAGTAACCAAGAGTTCCCGAAGGATTTTAATGAACATTATTCACAGGAGATATGTAGTCCCTCATTCGTCATATAATGAGAAGGGAGGCATTGGGAAATATAGTAACGAATGCAGATAAATCAGAGGTAGAAGTGGCAGAGGCTAGCAGGATCCTTAAACAATTAGAATTGCAGATCGCGACCCGGAAGCTCCACTGTCACTGGAAGCTGAGCTTTCATCTCCAACCCTTTCATCCGGTATTCATGCTCGAGCTCGGGTTCTTAGTCTCTTGCTCGAGTTTCTCACTCTTTTGCTCGTGTTGCTTACTCTCTTCCTCGAGTTTCTTAGTCTCTTGCTAGAGTTTCTTACTCTCTTGCTCGAATTTCTTAGTCTCTTCCTCGATTTTCTAACTTTCTTGCTCGAGTTTCTTACTCTCTTGCTTGAGTTCCGCCTTTCTTCTATCGCGTTCTTCCAGTCGATAGTCTGTATCCAGATCCATGATGTATCTCTTCAAATCGACCCCACTCAATCCAATCTCCTTTCCCATCTCCTGGTTTTCCGTGATGGTGGGTCGTTTGTCAGCCATCTCTCCTGATCTTCCTGAAATCAATTCAATTTTCACAAATTTTAAGACAATTTATTAATGAATAAAATGGAGGACAGTGTGTAGTGTGCTTTTTTTTTTTTTTTGGCGTGTCCGTCAATGTCGGGAGACAGTTATCGTCCTTCGCCGTACAGACAGAATACGTAGACACTAGTCCCGTTCAGGATTTAATAGCCCTATCCTACTTGTAACATGTCTGGACCATGATCCCCTGATCCCATTGCTATATTATTCTTTCAATAGGTTTCTATTCTGTGTCTGGCTATACATTGTCCCCGGTTATGAATCCCGGACGATAGACTTCCCCATCAGTTATTGTCTAAGACAGACAATTATGTAGCTACTAGGATAACTCAACTTTACTCACCTCAAATTAGAAAAACTTGAATAGAAACTCCGTCTCCAGAATTATCCTGTCTTGTCATTCAGCCAAGTGAGAGGCAGTAGTGGAAGGTCTGCGAGATGGTACAGATGCAGGTTTGAGGGCAGATCACCGGACACTGTAGGACTCTTCAATGACACACTAGACTGACGCCCTTGGCGCACCGTCTCTAATCGGACTTTTGGCCTTCTTCCCAGGTCTGGAGACTGACCCTCAGCTTCAGGTTGCTTATATTTCTTCTTGGGTGACTGGATTGATAGCCCAGTATCGGGCCCTAGCTGACTGGAGGTGATTCGTCTCCTCTTCACAACACAACAATAAAGGGGATTCTGGAACAAAAACAGCTCAGGTGTACCAATCTATATAAACCTTTACTATTGAGCCTTAACTACAATCCGCTGACTGACTTTCTCTGGATCTGTCAATTCCGTGAGGATCAGACCAATATTTCAGGTCTGGCCTCCGGGACAGTATGTCCTATAGACAAGACAGGTTTGTTATGGATTTCAATAATCCTAACTCAATCATCTCTGTGCATTCAGCCTCAGTTCACAGACCTTGTCTATAGAGTGGAAATGCTAATTCAGGAGGAGGGCAAAGTTCCATGCCTTCTGTGAAGATCATAAGTTATTGAGGCATGTATAGACATCATATAGACTGTCACGTAGAAAAGAGTAGGCAAGCAGAAAAGAGTTCTAAGTAAAAACTCAGAAACCGACCAATTTTCACGGTAAATCGCCGTCCTTAGTTCAAGATGGCCACAGATTAAAGCTACTCGTGACGACCTTTTCGTCTTAGTGAGAAAACATAGAATGATCTTCCCTGATCGTGACCGGATGTTTTATTACTAAGTTTCGGAACATGCAAACTATCTCCGAGATAATTTGTAATTGAAGTGAAAAGAATTCACCACGTCACGAATTATCTTCCAAATGAACGAAGTGTACCTATGGCTTTGTTCACATACATTCTTACAGTTTATTTCTTTTTCACGGGAACTAGTCAGTTACACAAATTCCCCTATACAGAACTTCCGAGAGAAAAGGGAACTATGTCAGCGCGTCATATATCAACAGAACCCCAGACACACAACACGACAATGTGGTAAAGCCACATGACGGGGTAGTTAAGGTGGGGAGGGAATATGTTATCCCGACTGAGACACACTTGAGTTTTGTTACAACCAGAATCTCAGAAATCGGAGTGGATTCGCCTGATGGCAAGGGACACAGGTAAGAGGAAGAGCTAATCCACGCACAACAATCAGTCCAGAAATAACAGCATGAGTAAGGACTACGCTTGAGTATAAAACGAGCAAACGGAAAAAAAAACAAAAACAAAAACGTGAATATTTTCTTATAATGATACAATAACTTGAACTGACTTTTGGATATTGTGAAAAAAGGACTTTCTTTAAATATCAATGAAACAGAAACAATGATTATGTTAAAGAAAAGACAATGACGCCTTAATGTGAGATAACAATAGAAGGGAAAATGCTTAACGAAGTTGATAAATGTAAATATCTAGGGGCAATTATAAGATAGGTTAGAAGATAGATTAAGAGCGGAACAGGTCAAGCAAAAGCTACATTCCAGACAATGAAAAGTATCTTGTGCATTATGTCATTATCATTGAATGTAAGAAAGGGAGTGCTGATATATAGAACCTGTTTTGCTGTATAGCAGCGAATCATGAAACGTTAATGGGTAAATTAGGAAAAGCTTGGAAGCAACAGAGATGTGGTTCCTGAGACAAAAATTGCAAATACCTTGGACTGCCAGAGTAACTAACAATGATTCCAGAGGCTCCGTGGCGAAGTGGTCAAGCCGTCTGACTCACGCCCCGAAGGTTGTGGGTTCGATTCCTGGGTACGTCTTTCGGTTCACGAGTGCATTTTTTCGGAGACTCATAGAGATCGTCGCTGGAGCTACTGAGTCCGTGCTTTGTGCGACGCTTTTGGCAGGCACCGGGCCATATGGGATAAAATCCGGTGCAATTAAGTGGACCCTATCGACTTTTAAGAATTTTTTTCAGATTTTCTGGAAGAGGCTAATGAAACCAAACCATTATATACTATAAGAAAGAGATAAACAGCATTCTTTGGTCATGTAATGAGAAAAGAAACATTGGAGAATATCGTGACAACCGGAAAGATCAGGTGAAAAGAAGCAGAGGCAGACCGAGAGAAATGATGCTGGATGGACTGAGAGGGTGGCATGAAGGAAGGGCAGAGATGATCTGATCCAGAACACCAAGGACTGAGATCTGTGGAGAGACATGTACGTGTGCTCATTATTATTTTATTTATATTTATTAATTCAATAACTTTCATTCCCCTGTGGTTGGAGAAACTTGACTGAGCCAGTCTCTTCATGCCAGTCAGGATTAATCCCCGACCGTCTCAGTCGCACACAAATGAAACTCATTACAATTACACTAGGTCATGTTTTAAACACACACACACACACGTGCGCGCGCGCTCCCCCCCCCCCCCACACACACGCACGCACGCACATACGCACACCCCCACCCCCACATACACACACCCCCACCCCACACACACATACGCACGCACGCACACCTCAACACCGACCCACACACACACACACTCTTCCTCATACACACGCACCCTTTGCGCACACGCACATACATAGGCAGACGAGGGTGAATCAACAATTATTGGTACTCTGGCTGTAGATTTTATTTTAATCAATATTTAGAAAGACAGATATGTCATTTTCCCACAGTCTCCTCAATTTTCAAAACACTGTTAGTCTGTCAACAAGCTTTCGCATTCCCTTGTTACAAATGTTTTAGGCTGAGTTGCGAGCCATGAATGCACAGTTGTCTTCACGTCTTCGTCAGAGGTGAATATTTTTCCTTGAAGAGCTGCTTTCAGAAGACCAAACAGCGGAAAGTCCAGTGGGACAAGATTAGGACTATAGGACGGATACTTGAATGCCTATAAACACAGTTGTCTGGGATTCCCAAGGACCACTATTGGAAGACTCCATGGAAAAGTTTCAACAATTAAAAGTGCTCTCGTTACAGTGAGATGCTCATCCGAAACTATAGCTTTTAAATTGTATGTTGTCCAGTGCGTCTTCTAGTCTCTAATTCTTACCCCTACTTCTATGAGCGCCACACAATACGTGTGTATGTATTTATTGACTGTTTTCGTGGCCTCAAAGGTTTCTCCAATTGATGTTTATGTGTTTCCGAAGTGCTGAAGCCTCAACTTCGGATTAAATGTAGAGGACTACTCTCCAAGAGCGTTGTATTCTTGCATGGCAGTAAACGTCCGCACACGTCTGCCCACATTGTTAACATTCTGCAAAACTACATCGTCGCTCTTCTCTCTCTCTCTCTCTCTCTCTCTCTCTCTCTCTCTCTCTCTCTCTCTCTCTCTCTCTCTCTCTCTCTCTCTCTCTCTCTTTCTCTCTCTCTCTCACTCACACACACACTCTCTCTCTCCCTGTCTCTCTCTCCCTGTCTCTCTCACTCTCTCTCTCGCTCTCTCTCCCTGTCTCTCGCTCACTCTCTCACTCTCTCTCGCCCTCTCTCCCTGTCTCTCTCTGTCTCTCTGTCTGTCTGTCTGTCTCTCTCTCTCTCTCTCTCTCTCTCTCTCTCTCTCTCATTCATTAATGAGAAGACGGAATTCTGAAAAAAGTGTGACCATTGGAAAGATCAGCAGCAGAAGAGCGAGCCAGGGTGAGACCGAGACAGATGATGCTCATTGGAATAGGACGACAATGGAAGTCTGCTTGAAAGAATATCAAAAGAATTGATCCAGAACACCAAAGGCCGAGCTGTGTGTAGATGCACGAGTGCCGAAGCTCGAACTGGCAGGGCGCATGATGATTACACGAGTAAACATGTGTATATGACTGGTACCTTGCAGTCTTGACAGACCATAATTAAAAGGCTTCTCCATAGCACAAAACATCGGCTTAATTTAGAGACTATGTATTGTCAATGCTACATGATCCCTCTCTGGGGCTGTCTAGTTTACTCCAGAGGAAAGATAACACCAATACGGCTGGTACAAACAAGCTGCAGAAGCTGCCGAATCAGCTAAACCATTTTCAAACTATCTGCCTGTCGGAACGTCCATCCTTGACTTATAATATATATAAGAAATAGAAAAGAGTGAGCTAGTTGCATGTTTGTTATGTTTATGTTGTTTGTCCATCAAGAATGATGATGACCATTCATGTCATCCAGTGGGGTTGAAGGTATGGAGCCGTGGGTTCTAAGATGGCTGATAAGACCTATTTTGGCTCGAAATGTTCTTTGACAATGTGGACAAAGAATGCTTGACGTTTCTGGAGGAGGATTTCCTGCAGTGGTTTTTTTGTCTAGCCTTTTCTTCACAGCTCTTGCAGTCCTGGTTGCCTCACATATGACTGCACCCTTGCGTAATGATACACGCCACGAATTTCGGTCTCTGGCTGCAGCCTCCCAGGTGTCATGATGAATTCCAAAAGCATTCAGTGAGATTTTCAGAGTGTCTTTAAAGCGTTTCCTCTGGCCACCTTGGGAGCGCTTACCACAACGCAGTTCGCTGTAAAAAAAATTCGTTTAGGGAGCCTGTGATCTGGCATGCGAGTCAAGTGACCAGCCCAGCTAATCTGATTCTTCATTAGTAGAGTGTGGATACTGGGCATGGACGCTTTTTCTAAGACTTCAGTGTCTGGAATCTTGTCTTGCCATTTAATCTTCAGTAGCTTCCTTAGGCAGACTGTGTGGAAGTGGTTTAATTTCCTAGCGTGTCGCTGATAAACAGTCCAGGTTTCACAAGCATATAGCAGTGTGGATAATACAACTGCTTTGTAGACTTTTAGCTTTGTTTGCAGGCTTATTCCAGTTCTGTCCCATACATTCTTGTACAGTCTGCCTAAGGCCGCACTGGCCTTGGAGATTCTTGCATTCACTTCGTCATCAATTGTGGCAGCTTGTGACACAGTGCTGCCAAGATAGGTGAATTTGTCCACAACACTTAGACTATGACCATTCACTTTGATATTCGGTACAGTGTGATTATTCCCTGGAGCTGGCTGGTACATAACTACAGTCTTCTCCAAGTTGATATTGAGCCCAAAGTTGACACAGGCATGTGAGAAAGCTGAAACATTATGTTGCATGTCCGCCTCTGAGTTGGCGTATAGAGCGCAATCATCAGCAAACAAGAGCTCTCTGACGGTGTCGCTGTTAATTTTGGTTTTAGCTTTCAGCCTTCTGAAATTGAATAACTTTCCATCCATACGGTAGTTGATGTCTATTCCTGTGTCGTCGTTCTCGAAGGCATTCATCAACATGGCTGAAAACATGAAAGGTGTTATATGACGTTGGATGAAGAATGACTTGCGCGATGACTTGGATTAAAGTGAGGAAGAGTTGCGCAATTCGTCGACCTCACTCTCTCGCCTGAGTCCATCTGAGTCAAGTGGCAAGACAAGTCGAGACGACTGGAGACGAATACAGGTGCAGTGGATGACCAGGGCGCTCTACGTGCCTTGCCGTGCTCATTACGTTCCACAACTCTTTGCAGGTAAACGCCGTCTTGCCCGTTGAATCAGGAATGATTTCTTCCGCGCAGTCTGCCGAGTCCTGTCTTCACATGCTGGGTAGGCATACCCTAGTTTACCGCTTGGTTTGACACCAAATCGGCTATCCACACCTGGTTTAGCCAGCCTCTCACAGCTGTTGCCCGGGGGGGGGGGGTGGCCGCTGTCGCATGCTGACAGCTACTAGGAGCCACAGGCACGAGCTGGGTGTCAGGCTTGGACCAGTGGGGGATGGGTCCTGAAAAGGACATGAGAGTCATCCTTACCAAAGGTGCTACCAATGCCTGACACCCCGTACCCCCCGCTAGTTGCATATCCTTTACAGGACAAAGGGGTTACAAATGCAATCTGTAATTCCACATGCCGCGTTCGAAACACAGCTACGGGCTATTTGGTAACATACCGCTTTGCGTTAGTTTTCATACAAGTGATGAAGATAATAATATACATCAATAACACGAAGTTTATTAATAACTGTTTACAATAATGTGAACCAGAAATTGTGTGTGTGTTCCACTGCCTGGCAACGCACTATTGACCAGGTCCATCCAGCCTGAAATGGGTACCAGGTAATGTTCTGGGAAATAAAGATGGTCGGCATGTGATATTGACCACACCATCCATCGAGTGTCATTTGGTTTATGTATGTGTGAGACTAGCACCATGTACTCATGTATTACTCGTGGCATGATCCTTCAATATGTGTGACAGACAGACAGACAGACAGATAGTTAGATAGATAGATAGATAGATAGATAGATAGATAGATAGATAGACAGACAGACAGACAGACAGATAGATAGATAGATAGATAGATAGATAGATAGATAGATAGATAGATAGATAGATAGACAGACAGACAGACAGACAGACAGATAGGCAGACAGGCAGACAGACAGACAGACAGACAGATAGGCAGACAGGCAGACAGACAGACAGACAGACAGACAGACAGACAGACAGACAGACAGACAGACAGATAGATAGATAGAGATGGCAAAATCTGAAATAAAAAAAGAAGGGGGGGGGGGAGAATTAGCAACAGATAAAGTTAGGTGTAAAACAAAGAAATGTTTTTCCACCGGATCTCTCTCTCTCTCTCTCTCTCTCTCTCTCTCTCTCTCTCTCTCTCTCTCTCTCTCTCTCTCTCTCTCTCTCTCTCTCTCTCTCTCTCTCTCTCAGCAATAATGAGAGATATCAAAGATAGACCAGAGTACAAGCTGAAGGTTGTAATATAAATAATTTACACTAGGCAGCTGGTACACTTTTTATAGCTGACAACGCAAAATATCTACAAAAGTTGTTGGGCGTGTTGGCAACAGTATACAAACAAGACAATCACTAAACATCAAGAAAACAGACTCAATGTTACATCAAAGAAAAACATAACACCAGAATACGTTAGAACATTAAAATCGGCATTGCTTAACCTAGATAATAAATGCATAGTTCAACCCCTACACAGGAATGTTGGACTAAAATTTTGAACTCACGTCACTGACATGGGGACGTAAATTACAAGTACCTCTGAAGTCGGAGTGGGTTCGCCTGATGGCAAGGGGCACTGTTAATAGGGAAAGCTAATCAACACGCAAAATTCAGTCCAGCACTACTAGAAGTAGTGTATATGAACAACGCTTGAGGTCAAAGCGAGCTCCTCCACCCCCCCCCCCCCCCCCACCCCCAACACATTTTTTTTTTTTTTAAATGCAAGTACCCACGGGCAATCATAACATTAGAAAGAAGACGTATGGCAGAGATTTAAACCAAAATGGGCAGTGAAAAGCTGCATTTCAAATCATGAAAAGTGCCTACTGCAATAAGTCAACTTCACCGAATGTCAGAGAGTACTAAAGTATTGTATAGAGCCTGCTCTGTTGTGTGGCAATGAATCGTGGATTGTGCGCGAACAAATTAGGAAACGCTCGGGGGCAACTGCGGTTTTCTGGACGTGTGGTGAGAATACCTTGGACTGCCAGAATAACTACCAAGCAGTAATACCAAGCAGTGCCTAGAACAAGCTAATGATAGTACATCATTATATATCGGTATAAGAAGTAGACAAACGAGGTTCTTTACTCCAGTAACGAGAATAGTTGGTTAGTTGCATATCCTTTACAGGACGTCGCAGTCACCCCCAGTATTTGTTTAGCTGTTTGTGATTTCATGGCAAGTTAACATTCAGTAATTTCTTTCTAAACGACAAGCACTCATACTATTGTGTGAAAACTAACGCAAGACAGTCTGCTGCCAAGTCGCCCGCAGCTGTGTTTCGAACGCGGGGTGCGGGAATACGACTTGCGTCCGTAATCTCTTCCCCACAGAGACGGAACAAATAATTCAAGCGAACTGACATGCGCAGAGAATCGCTATACCGGTGTAAGGTCACTATACAGTGGATACCATCTCACTGTGGAGTACCCGGAAACGACAGAGCTGATCGATTGGCTAAGGAAGGAGCAATAGAAGAACAGCATGACGTGCCCGTTACATACCACCAAAAGAAAAGAATGATAAAATCAGTCAGAAAGCCACCAAAACATGTTCAAGAGAACTACCACCTTATGGACAGACCAGAAAAAAATCATTCTTCGCCTCACAACAGCACACAATAGATTAAGCAACCACATTTATGCAAAATTCAAGATTGGTGAAACAGCCATGTGCACCTGTGGACTGGCCCCGCGGACAGACGATCACATACTCCAAGATTGCCCAAAATACCACATACAAATCTTTCGGCTTAAAGAACGACATTGGAAGATAAACTATATGGGGCATTGTGTGAACTAAATAAGACAGTTAAATTCATATAAGAGATAACATTACAGTTATAGACAAATTTCAAACGAACGAAAGAAAAAGAAGCAGATCTACACCGGTCCGATAAACATTAGAAATAGAAAACACATTGCCACAAATAGAAAATAGATTAATCAAGAATAGGAAACAAATTCAGTATAATTAAGTAACACGTTCAAAAACCGTGAAAAAAGGGAAACAGCAAACTGACTAACAAGCCTCATCAAATATCAACACTCGTTGTGATCGATAAGCTCAGACACGACTAACATGAGGAACAAGGTAAGAAGCAATGTGACGTGAAATAAACCAATAAAATTCGCGGGGACATCCAACAAGCTGATGTGACATTATGTTCCACGGACATAAGGAGAAGCTCATTAGCACAGGTCCTCGGGCATGTAACATTAGGAATCAAGCTACCGGTAGACTTGTACTGCAGACTGGCAGAGTGATTTTTGCTGTAAAACGACACGAGAGCACTTCAAGTGATTCGTCTTCATAAGCAAGTGGGAAATTGACGTGGAAACTTCGTTAAAGTAAGGTTCTTTAAATCGATGGGAAGGAAGTCAGTATGGCAGAATGGATAAGAGCGCTGGCTCTTAAACTTCCTGTGTGCTGATGCCGAGGTACCGGGCTCAACCTCTATACCGGTCAGCTGGATTAAAATGTTGACTTCTTGTAATTTACTTGGTGACATAAATTTCAAGTATCTCTGAGTCGGAACGGGTTCTCCTGATGGCGAGGGACACTGGTAATAGGGAAAGCTAATCCGCACGCAAACAGTCCAGTGCTACTAGAATTAGTAGCACGTGTATGGACTATAGTATGTCCACATTTGTTTGCCTTCATTCACGATCAATTATTTTGTAAACTGTCTGTTGCATCGTTATGAAATTTTTTCAGCCGTCTTATATTTACCCCCACACAAGGAATATGTCTTTGATAGGTCCAAAAAAAAAAAAAACAACTTAAATCATTGAAAGCGGCAACATTCCTTTGATGTTTTTCTGAACAACTAGTGATTTCTTGCTAACAAAGTTATTTTTACGGTAATGGGAGACCTGCAAATTCTGATGACACACAAAGGCGTATCCGGATTCGTATGGGAGTGGGTGCAATGAAAGAACTAGCTTAAAATCTACAGGGTCGGCTGCACTGCACCGGGATTTTATCCCATATGGCTCGCACAAAGCACGAACTCCGTAGCTCCAGCGACGACCCTCGGGTGTCTCCGAAAAAATGCACTCGTGAAATGAAGGACGCGGCCCGGAATCGAACATACAATCTTCGGAGCCCGAGTCAGACGGCTTGACCACTTTACCACGGAGAATCCCGAGAGGGGTGCAATGTGTAATATTAGTAAAGACAGAGAATTTACAGAGGCACGGGGTAAATAATTTGTAAATTAACAGGAAAGTAGAAGGAATATATTTCTTACCTTATTTTTCATTTCCTTCTTGTTTCTTCAGCTGATGCTGATGCTGATGCTGTAATGTTTAGGGCCTGCAATTCGTCTGAATAGTTGGAGCAAAATATCCCAGTAAGTGTGTACGTAGATTAAGGTCTGCGATCTGCTCAGACCTTAATCTGTGACGGACGATTCCAGTAGGTTGATGATTGCTCTCGGTTGCATAAAATTCAATCCATCCTTTCTCCAATAGTCCTCTTCCTCTTTCAACACATGGTCCTGACGTTTTTTCCAGTAACTTTTATCAATATTTAATAGCGCGGACAGACAGACAGACAGACATACAGACAGACAAACAGACATACAGACAGACAGACAGAAAGGTAGGTAGGTAGGTAGGTAGGTAGGCAGAAAGGTAGGTGGGTGGGTGGGTGGGTGGATGGCTGGCTGGCTGGCTGACGGGGTGGGTGGGTGGGTTGGTCGGTGGGTGGGTCGGTCGGTGGGTCGGTGGGTCGGTGGGTCGGTCGGTCGGTCGGCCGGTATGTAGGTAGGCAGGCAGGCAGGCAGACAGGCAGGCAGGCAGACAGACAGACAGACAGACAGACAGACAGACAGACAGATAGATAGATAGATAGATAGATAGATCCCCGCTAGGAGCCGGGCCGAGCGAGCTAGTTTACTTATATAATCACGTTTCATGAAAGAACCCACAGTTTGACGACACCTCTGAACTACCCCATATAAATTCCCTTAGTCTGCCAAAAGCGAAAACCGCGCAGACAAAATAAAAACAAACAAACAACGGGGGTGTGTCTTGCTGAAACGGTAATAGTCTTAAAATGATGGAATGAATGCGGGGGATATAAAATATATACGGCATATAAACAAACATAGAAATCTGCTGTACAATCTCCAGAACAAAAATTTTTTGGTTGGGTGGACATAATGATAAGGTTATATGCTAAATCTCATCATTTTCCCTCAGTTGGTTACTGAGATATTGAATTTTATATTGAGGCAACAAAAACAAAACAAAAAAACACACTATACCTATCAACTTATAGCCAGCGAATGTAACAAGAAAGATGATGATACTGGCAGCATTGTATTTATGCCAGTGCAGGATGTGCGCGAGGCATCAAAAGCTTGGAGCTCCCTTGCTAAAAGAGACTCAACTATTTTAGTGCCGAAGGATAATATATCGCCAAATGTAACCTCCCATTGGACTGAGGGACGATATATCGCCATACTATGATCATCGTGTTATTTGTTTGGTTTCGTGGTCTCTCCTTCAGTTTCAATGCTCAGTGAGCGTTATAATACTAGTTCATTTGATTGTGCACCATGTTTGGTCCAAATTTATTATTTGTCTGACACTGAATCAGTTCAGTTGGAACGTTTTAGAAAACGTTAGTTAATAGCGTCAACATTAAGTGTCTTGCCGACTGGCTCGATGGGTCAGTTTTACCCACATCGTACGATTTCCAACAGCAAGTATCGACTAGTGTGCTGATACCTTTCCGTGCCATGGCAAAAGGCTGTCAAGGTTCTTTTCTTTGAGGTGGAGATATTTTATAACTGGCTTTAAAATGGCAATGCCTGCTTCATTGATCCGGCCACTAATGTGGGTACCTGAAAATGTCCTTGAAAGTAAATGCCACTCGTGTGATGCTGACTAATCAAGTGCTGTTCGGATTATAAATATGGGTTTACCACTATGCACCGAATACGCCCCATGGTGTGAAAAGAGGTCCTGTGCTTACTTATACACATATATTGGCACCTTGCCTTCTTGGCAGACTACAGTTTGTTACATTGTACTTCAGAAAGGCATAATAACTACAACCCATGGCGGTAGCGAATGTGACTAAGGCAAATTCGCGCTGTAAATGCTCGTCCGCAGTGAATGCATGTGAACACATGATCATTTCCACCGTCACTCACCATCTTACGTCTCACACTTTCAATGTGTGACCTATCTGCAATCATTTTCTCCTTTGCTTTTATTCCATTTCTGATATTTGCCCTTCATACAATACGTTCAGTGATGCCTTGCGCCCAATGTACAATATCAATGCCTGTGTCAATCATGTTCCGCTTACATACATCTTTGTATCGTAGTAGAGGCTGACCCTGATATCTTCTACCCATCTGTAATTCACCAAAAAAAGATGTCCTTTGTTTACATCAGAATGAGCAGTCATCAATTTTGGCCACATTATGAGAAAACGTGTTGTGATAACTGGAAAGATGTGTGGGAAGAGAAAAAGAGGAAGACAGATAGAGGCAATTCCTGACAGCCTTGTACCATGGCTCGGAAGGGAGTCAACACACAAGTTGATCCACA
Source organism: Cepaea hortensis (assembly GCA_963921405.1). NCBI lineage: Eukaryota > Metazoa > Mollusca > Gastropoda > Stylommatophora > Helicidae > Cepaea > Cepaea hortensis. The sequence goes on from OY992883.1 coordinate 41,856,530, forward strand.
GAGATCGCAATTTGTGGAGAAGCAAGATTGCCCTCTCCAGCCGGCAATGCACTGGATGGTGATGATTAGAAACAAACCCTGCAACTTCATATATCTATATGTCTTGTCTGGTCTTGATTTGCAAGTCTGATCATGGACGCAGTTCGTAATATCGCATACGCGCGTTCGAAACACAGCTCTGGACGATTTATCAGCAGACCGCCTTACATTGTTTTTTTTTATGAAATGGTATGGGTGCCGGTCGTTCAGAAAGCAATGACAAACTACTGAACGTAAACCTGCCAAGAGATCACAACAGCAAACAATGCTGGTGTTGACGGCAACGTCCTGTAAAGGATACACAACTAACTTACTTTTATCCCAGACCCACTTTGAAAAGTTACATTGAAGTTGTCACTGACTTTCCTTCATACTAAACCAATTTATTCTAAAAATTGGCATCTGCCAGACCTCTGTCATTGCCTGCCAGCTGGTGGAACATTCTAGAATGGCGTAAGTGTTTGCAGAATTAGCATACGGTTACCCCTGTAATTGTTTCCAAGTCAGCAACTGTTTTGTCTCATCGTGACTCGAATTTAATAATCAATGAACAATTGTTCTGCACTCTTAAGGACATCTTCTGGTAGGCTGTATGAAAGAAGTTGCACATTGGCCGTATGAGACCGTGTAATGTCTATATTCGATAACATGAAGATTGTAACTACAGAGAGATAGATTGGATTGGACGTTAACGTTTAGGTGCACTGGTCATGTGAGACAGTTATCACGTTACGGTCTGTAATTGGATACGTATAGAAGACTTACATTTCATGATCATATATTAACTCTTTCAGCGACAGAAGGTTTTCGCCTCAGAAGTGGAAGTGACCACCGAGAAAGCCAGATATCGTTAATGTGATCTGACCAAATATAAAAAGTTAGAGAACGCATTACGTAATGGCTGGGATTCATGAATAAGGGCGACGCATACTTCACAGTTTTGCTTTTAACGAGAGTTAAGGACCAAAAACTTATATTACGGAAATGTATCTTAAGAAAAGAGTTAGTTGCATATCCTTTAAAGGACCTAACGGTCAACCCCAGCATTGTTTTGGCTGTTTGTGATTCCTGGGCAAGTTTACGCTCAGTAGTTTGCCATGGATTTCTGAACGACCGGCACTCATACCATTGCATAAAAACCAAAGCAAGACGGTTACAAATGCAATTCGTAAGCTCGCATACCGGGTTCGAAACACAATTGCGGGCGATTTGGAAGCAGACCATTTTGCAATGGTTTCGGCGTTCCGTAAGTTGTGGACGCCTGGTCTAAGAGATACCATTGACAAACAACTAAAGGATGAACAGGTAGGTTTTTGCCCAAACAGATCCTGCACTGGCCAGAGAGTCACATTGAGCACAATAAGAGAGCAAAACACGGAACTGAATTCACAGCGTCAGAAATACTGGTGTTGACTGTGATGTCCTGTAAAAATATATCAACAAAAAAAAAAAAAAAGACGATGAAAGCGTGTTCAGCTAAAGATATGAGCGCGGTCTGACGATATGTCGACACATGTGTTCGTCGTCTTGTTAAGTGTGGGAGTGACTTGCCACCTGTTGCTTTAGTGGCTTCAGGCCTACAACATGTAATGGCCCAGTCACATCACAGTCCCGTGGTAGGTTTCCTGCCCCGGGACATGGTTGAAAACAAATACAATTAATAGCCGTTTGGGCCTGTTTTGTGTGGCTGTAACATATTTGTAATGTTTACTCCTATCAACAACATTTAGACTCCATAAGGGACACCGCATTGCCGGTCTCCCTGGTCGAGGCGTTAGCAGCTTTCTCCGTAACCCCGAATACTCTCGTGGTTGACGTGAGCGCACGAGAATTGGAAGCGGTTCGAGTTGCGCCAGTGACTTATCAGAGTATGGAACCGGTCGCTCAGAAAGTCGTGGCGTGCTGATGAGCGTAATCTAGTAGACTAGCCTTGGAATCAACATACAGCTGAAAGATGCTGATGTTGACCGCAATATCCTGAAACTGGATGGAAACGCGGAAAAAAAATGGACACCACATTAATTGTTCACAATGGAACACCAGGGTCACAAATGTTTTCTTATAATTAACACATTTGCAAGATCTTGGAGCTTTGGCGATGACAGAAGCTAATAATAAACCGCCTACGTTGTCACGTGGGGGAGCACTTGCATAGGGAAAGATGGGGCGGGCTATTATATAAAATTATCCCCGCTCCGGGATTTCCTGGAACATCCAACACCCACCCACAGACGTAATGTTATGGTTCGCACCAGACTTGAGGTGAGTTGTTGGATTAATGTGGGGGGGGGGGGGGGAGAGAACCTTAACATAATGATAATAAGATTTATGCATTTGGGATTGGCTGTTGCACCGAATGCTCAGCTTTAAAAAAGTTGAATGTGAGTCTGCAGGATGATTCTATAGGAAACAAGAGTTTTTTCTAGTTGGGAATATATGTGTTCTATATGGCTTAGGGAATTGTTTTTTTCCCCCTCCTGTTGTCTGGCTGAAGCAGTAACACAATCAAAATGCTCTATTTTCGTCATCATGGAGTGGCCGACTCATCGATCAATGGTGAAAGGGATCCGTCTTTACACTGTTTGAAGTGTAATCAATCAAAAATGCTTCGCCCTTCAATTTACAAGCAACCTCAGAATGTTGGTACGTCACTGTTTTCTCAGTATAAGGAATGATGCCCTAGCCAACTACTGATGTACTGACCATTTTAATACATGCATCTGCTGAATCCTGCCCTCATGTTTATTTGTCATATGAACATTGTCAGCTCTTGAATTTTGACAACATGAACATCGTCAACTCTTGAATTTTGACCTCATTAACATTGTCTAACTCTTGGAATTTGGCAACATGGATATGTTCTAACTCCTGGATTTAGGCAACAAGGATGTTTTCAAATTCTTGAATTTTCGCATCAGTGACTTTATATCTTATTTCGTGGGATTTGCAATTTGTGAACAATTTATTATATTTCTTCCGGTGCATACTTTTTGGATAATATATCTTGGTTCTGCTAATAAACACGTGGACTCTTTTTCTTAAATCCAGTGGTGTGGTAGATGATAATTTAGGATTATTTGAGGAGGAAAAACCGTCATCTGAATGTATTAAGTGTGATACATATTAGAGTTAAAATGTTTCCTTTTGGGGGGGAGGGGGAGGGGGGGGGGGTTCTTTTGTATTCCCCCCCCAAAAAAAAAATGTTATAACATATGAACATGCAAGTTGCATACTCCCTCTCCCCAGATTATCCCAATACGTACTCTTATAATTTATAGAGTGAGTTGTTTATGTTCTCGTTTATTTGTTTATGATTTTGTGGTGTTAACAATGTTAATACTACATGCATACACAACCATTATGGGGGAATAAGAGTAGTGCATTTCGGGCTAAAGCCATCCGTTTTTTGAGGTGGAAGTTCTCTAACTTTTTATATTTGGAAATCGATATTCCACCTCAAAGGGCGATAACTCCTTGATGTAAAAAAAAAAACTAGGTGTGGTCAAGTGGTTAGAGTAGTCAAGTGGTTAAGTAATCCCTTAAATTGTAGGTACCTATAGTATAAAACACTCAAAATAACAAACAAACGAGTCAAGTAAGGTATATAATAATTTTAATAAAACAGATAAATTTTTTTTTATTTGGCGGGGAAGTGTGGGAAAATCTGGAAGGTAGTACCGGGAAGTTTTTTTTTTTTTTTGTGGTCGGCAAAGTGTGGAAAATCTTTGAGAGGGTGGCACGGTTCATAAAAGACGTGAAGTAACGGGTTGTAAAACAAAAAGTGAGTGGTGTGATTATTTTGAACTGTAAAACATTGGCGGTGATGTGAATGGTTGATTATTACATAGGCGTAGTAGTGGTAATAGTAGTAAATATGGTGAGTAAATGGTCTGTAGAGGGTCGTATTCACTATCATTAGAAAACCTTGAAAAGTAAAGATGGTCGGTTGTAGCTGGTATGGCTTGTCATTAGTTGCTTAAAATGAGTGATAACGTGATGGTTCAAATAGTAGTAAAGTGGTCGAGGATCACTTAAAATGTAGGAGAAAGTAGGTGTATGAAACGGTGATGGTTAAAGTGATCGATGACGTGGTTAAGTAGTGGTCAAGAAGTGATCAAGTAGTGGTCTAGTGACCACTTCAATTGTCAAGGAAAGTAGGTATAGTGACATGGTGATGATCAAGAGGTAGTCAAGTAGTGGTCAAGCAGTGATCAAGTAGTAGTCATGTGACCACTTAAATTGTCGACGAAAGTACGATTAGTGACATGGCGATGGGTAAATTAAGTAATGACGTGGTCAAAAAGTGGTCAAGTAGTGGTCAAGTAGTCGAGTGACCACTTAAATTGTTGGGGGACATATGTGTAGTGAAACGGTAGTGGATAACGTGATCGATGACGTGGTCAAGCAGTGGTCAAGTAATGGTCAAGTGGTCGAGTAACCACTTAAAATGTAGAGGAAAGTACGTGTAGTGAAACGGTGATGGTAAAATAAGTAATGACGTGGTCAGATAGTGGTCAAGTGGTCGAGTGACCACTTAAATTGTAGAGGAAAGTTAGTATAGTGACATGGTGATGATCAAGAGATGGTCATGTGGTGGTCAAGTATTTGTCAAGTAGTGGTCAAGTGGGCAAGGGGTGGTCAAGTGACCCCTTGAATTGTAGGGGAAGGTACGTATAGTGACATGGTGATGGTTAAAGTGAGCGATTACATGGTCAAGACCTTATGCCGACTGCTAAGTTCAGAAAGCAGTGTCCCTAGTATAGACAATTTCCTAGACAGGAGCGCCCCGAGCAGTGATTTTGCATCGGTCAATAGCACCTAATGGTTTATCGAAACATATGGACAATATTTACATCCGGTCAAAGATGGCGCTGCATCCGATCATACGTGGATAATGGTCACATCCGCCCAAAGATGGCGTTGCAGCCGATCACATATGTAATGATACATCCGAACTATGGGCTGACTGGCTAAAACCAGTCAAGCTGGTTAGCCTTGCTTGACGATCACATGAATAACGGTACAGCCAGAACACGTGGCTAACGACTCAACCAGTCAAAGATGGCGATGCATCCAGTGACATGCATAACGATACTGCGGAACACGGGGCTAATGACTCAACCAGTCAAAGATGGCGTCGCATCCGGTCACATGTGTAATGGTACATCTGAGACAGGCGGTTAAGAAAGATACTACAGAAAAAGTGTGTCCTATCGGTTGTCGAGTCAGGGAAACTAACTCATGATGATCACCGTGTATGGGAGTGATTCCACTACACCGTCAACATTGCACCCGAAGGCTAAAATGGTCACCCTTCTTTTCTTCATTTAGCCAACATTTTTCCTACTTTGGGTGACATATTTTCTTACTTTGGCCAACACATTTTTCTACTTCTTGTCAGTTTGGTCGAGATATTTCCTATTTTGGTCACATTTGGTTAAACATTTTCCCTACTTTTTTTATAAGTTTGGTCGAGCTATTTATAAATTTGATCAACATTTTGGATGATTTGGCTAATGTGTTTTCCTACCTTTTAGTAGTTTGGCTGAGATATGTAAAAATTTGCTTGATATATTTCTTTACTTTGCCAATATTTTCCCCATTTGGCAAACACATTTTCCTAGTTTTCATAAGTTTGGAAGACATATTTCGTTACTTGGTCAATATTTTGTTCCCATTTGACTAACAAACTTTCCTACTTGGTAGATATTTTTCCCATGTGGATAAAAAATTTTCCTATCTTTTATAAGTTTGGATGATATATTTCTCTCTTTGGTCGATATTTTTACACTTGGTTAACAAAGTTTCCTACTTTTCATAAGTTTGGCGGAGATATTTCTTTACGTGGTCAATCTTTTTCCCATTTAGCTAACAAATTTAGCTGTTTTTCATAAGTTTGGACAAGCTATTTCTGCATTTAACCAATAATTTTAATACTTTGTACAACATATTTTATTATTTGACAGTTGAAGTGCTACATAGAAGGTGTACTTTTGTGTGGTTGTGAAGTGTGGCATTGAGCAGGCACACTGAAGAAAACGTATATTGTTCTTGAAAATGGATTTCTGGAGAAAGATATAAAAGACCCGTATGGACACATAGAGAGGTAATGAAAATGTAGATGTCTAATGTGCTACGTGATAACGTCACTGGTTATGACAGCGGACACGTGACATGTCATGATTCATGGATTGCCTAAGGTTGAGTCGGAACAGTTTTTTGTGTTCGTGTGCATCTGTTAACACGCACTAGCCACTCGTCGTTGTATGGCCCGATAGCTGTTACGTACAGATACGACTTCCCCGACTAACATCGGTTATATCTCTGCACTATGAGGATGAGAAAGGCTTAATCGGACACTGTGATGACTTGTTTACATGCGCGTATGCTACTTTCGAGACCGGTTTATGTTGTATTGATGCCAGGGTGTCCTTTGGTGTTACTCTGTGACACTATGACTACACGGATATAGAAAAAAGAGAGAGCGCGAGAGAGAAGTGTAACCATTTTAGCCTTCGGATGCAATGTTGACGGTGTAGTGGAATCACTCCCATACACGGTGATCATCATGAGTTAGGTTCCCTGACTCGACAACCGATAGGACACCCTTTTTCTGTAGTATCCTTATTAACCGCATGTCTCGGATGTACCATTACACATGCGACGCCATCTTTGACCGGTTGAGTCATTAGCCCCGTGTTCCACAGTATCGTTATTCATGTCACTGGATGCCTCGCCATCTTTGACCGGTTGAGTCATTAGCCCCGTGTTCTGGCTGTACCGTTATGCATGTGATCGGAAGCAGGGCCATATTTGACTGGTTTTAGCCAGTCAGCCCGTATATAGGATGTATCATTACATATATGATCGGCTGCAACACCATCTTTGGGTGGATGTGACCATTACCCACGTGTGATGGGATGCAGCGCCATCTTTGACCGGATGTAACTATTGTCCATGTGTCTCGATAAACCATTAAGTGCTATTGACCGAAGCAAAATCACTGCTCGGGGCGTTCCTGTCTGGGAAATTGCCAATACTAGGGACACTGCTTTCTGAACTAAGCAGTCGGCATATGGTCTTGACCATGTAATCGCCCATTTTAACCACCACCGTGTCACTACACGTACCTTCCCCTACAATTAAAGGGGTCACTTGACCACCCTTGCCTACTTGACAACTACTTGACCACCACATGACCATCTCTTGATCATCACCATTTCGCTGTACTAACTTTCCCCGACAATTTAAGCGGTCACTCGACCATTTAACCACTACTCAACCACATCATCCATCACTTTAACCAACACCGTTTCACTACACGTACTATCCCCTACAGTTTAAGTGGTCACTCGACCACTTGACCACTATTTGACCACGTCATTACTTATTTTACCATCACCGTTTCACTACACATACTGTCCTCTACATTTTAAGTGGTCATTTGACCACTACTTGACCACCTCTTGACCACGTCAGCGATCACTTTATCCACTACCGTTTCACTACACATACGTTCCCCGACAATTTAAGTGGTCACTTGACCACTATTTGACCATGTCATTACTTAATTTACCCATCACCATGTCATTAATCGTACTTTCCTTGACAATTGAAGTGGTCACTTGACCACTATTTGATCACTGCTTGACCACTGCTTGGCCACTACTTGACCACGTCATCGATCACTTTAACCATCACCGTTTCATACACCTACTTTCTCCTACATTTTAAGTGGTCATCGACCACTACTTGACCATCACGTTATCACTCATTTTAAGCAACCAATGACAAGCCATACCAGCTACAACCACCATCTTTACTTTTCAATGTTTTCAGATGATAGTGAATACGACCCTCTACAGACCATATACTCACCATATTTACTACTATTACCACTACTACGACTATGTGATAATCAACCATCATATCACCGCCAATGTTTTACAGTTCAAAATAATCACACCACTCACTTTGTTTTTACAACCCGTTACTTAATGACTTCTCCGTATGCACACCTTCACGTCTTTTATGAACCGTGCCACCCTCTCACAGATTTTCCACACTTCGCCGACCACCCAAAAAAAAAAAAAAACTTCCCGGTACTACCTTCCAGATTTTCCCACACTTCTCCGCCCAAAATTTTTTTTTATAACTTTGTCTATACATGGTTTATTAAAATTATTATATACCTTACTTGACTTGTTTGTTTGTTATTTTGAGTGTTGTATACTATACGTACCTATAATTTAAGGGATTACTTGACCACTTGACTACTCTAACCACTTGACCACACCTCGTGCTTTGTTTTAATCAACGAGTTATCGCCCTTTGAGGTGGAATATCGATTTCCACCTTTAAAAAAAAGGGCGGCTTTAGCCCGAAATATGCTACTAATAAGGCGGCAATGAGAAGACACACATCAAGATATTTAGAGGAAACTCCTACTTTCTTTGATGTGGTAACTTCCTTGGGCTCTCGTGACCTTCTATCGGAAAACTTTCATTCTCCACCCACCCCTAAGAATTCTTTTGAGTCAATTTCTGATTGTCTAGATCAGTGGTTCTCAACCGGTGGGGATCCCCCCCCCCCAGGGGGGAATTTTAGGGTTTCCAGGGGGGGGGGGGAGGGATGAAGACCATTTCAAGATCGCGTTAATACAAGAACCGATTATTTGATATTGTTTTTCCCTTCATACTTTACAGTTAAGTACGTCTCATCCTTCTAAAATTCATTTTATAAAGTCAGTAGACCCACAAATCATGTTTTATGTGGATGTCTAGACTTGTTTTAGTATGTGCTATTAAATTTACCTTACATTTTTACCTATACTGTGTAGGGGTGGGGGGATTTTTAGATAGGAAATATGAAAGGGGGGATGACGTTCTGAAAATACGGTGAAGGGGGGGGGGGGGGCACGGGCCAAATTTTTGATAGGAAGGGGGGGGGGGAATGACGTTCTGAAAATATGGTGAAGGGGGGCACGGGCCAAAAAAGGCTGAGAAACACTGGTCTAGATAACCTGTCTCACTGAAGTGGGTATTCTTTTCCCATATCAAAAATATAGTTACCACAGTGGCAAAGCTTTTCATCCGATAGTGTCTGATTGAAAATTAACACGCAATTAACTTTCTATTGTAAACTGAAATCTACATTTTGTTTTTAAGACAGCCAATGTAGAAACCACGATTTCACAAAGGTAAGATTTTGGAAATGATGAAAGTGCACGAACAGCTCTTGACTACATTGCAGATAATTCAGCATCAATACTGGCCCACAATTCAAACAGTGATTTAGATGCACATTGCTTTTGTTCGCTGCTTGACTTTAAGTATATCAATTACTCTTTGTTGTTTCAAGTAAGACAACTTACTGGGTATTTTGTTTGTGTTCGTTCGCTTTAAATACAAACGTAGTCCATACACATGCTGCGACATCTAATATGGATTTTTGCGTTTGGTTTAGCTTTCCCCATTACCAGTGTCCCTCGCCATCAGGCGAACCCACCCCAACTTCTGAGGTCTTAAGCGACTTCCCGTCTCTGCCATAGATTTATATATTGTCTAAATGTAGTCATTGCATTATATTACAATATGATTGCCACCATATAAAAAACATTTTAGTCATAACTGTGATACATCCCTACTTCCATTTTTTCGCCATCCATTTGTTTTTGGATTTGGGATTCAAACCTATGTTTTGTTCGGTACTGAATCTTATAAACAGATACGAAAGTCTTGAAAGTTAACTATGGAGGGAAGTGAAGCTGTGAGGCGGAGAAGAGAAAGACCATACCGTAGACGGTTCCAATCTGCAACTAATTACTAATGACTAATAGGTAACACAACCATGCCCAAAAAAAACATTTTTTTTTTTTTGGATTCCAAATATTTTACATCTGAGATTGCATAAATGAGACCTGCAAAATTTCACATTTTTTTTTTTGTAGCAGCTCTAGTTTTCGAGATACGGATTTGTGTATTTTAATATTATTACATAATTTTCTATATGAGGCTATCGAAAAAAAAAAAATAAAAAACTAGAAGATGAAACAGCAATGGCATGTTGAACGACAAGCTACAGTGATAGTGATTTCCAAAATGATTTCCCAGCTGCTCAGTGCTTCGACCAACATGAACTGAATTATCTAATCCGTGATCTATATCTCTCCAAGGAATCTTCAGAACTTTTGGCTTCAAGATTTATAGGAAAAAAACATTACTGACCGCTGAAACATTTATCGCAGCAAAAAGCAAGGTTTTCTTCCATTCTTTTGTAAAGAAAACAACTTTGTGTTTTCCACTAATATTAGGAGGTCTTGTAAACGAATTTGGTGTAAACTGTATACCAGATGAGTGTCGACATTTCATTGACAACTCTAAAAGACGTTTCAAAGGTGTTCTCTTACACAATGGTATCAAATATGGCTCAATTCCAATTACTCATTCTACTACAAATGCCTGTCTCCCTGGTCTAGGGGTTACACGACTTTCTCAGTAATCCCGTATACTCTCGTAATCAACGTGACATGCGTGAGAATTGGTAGCGGTTCTCTCTGCGTCGGTAACTTACGGGGTATGTGAGCCGGTCGCTCAGAAACAATATGGCAAACTACTGAGCGTAATCTTGCCAAGAAATCAACAATCAGTTGAAAGATGCTGATGCTGACAGTGATGTCCTATAAAAGGACATTAGTTAGTCTTTCCTCTTGAGCCTAAGGCGGCGCATAAGGCAGAAGTCGTGGCTCTCCATGTCCGGCGGTTCGCTGCTACCTGTTGTAGATCCTGGATCTTCACTTGGCCGTTGAATGAGCCTTCTCTGATGATGGTTCTACGCAGGGTCTCTCTTGGTCTTCCCCGTTTTCTTTTCCCTACTGGTGACCATAAGAGGGATTGGTTGGGGAGTCTTGTCCATTCTGAGTACATGGCCGATGTAATAAATGGATATGCAAAAAAAAAAATTAAAACAAATTCTACTACAATGAGGGAGGGATATGCTACAATAAGTACAGTTCTGTAATAATTGAAGATTTAGAACATAACTGGATGGTTTGTGTAGATCTTAAAATGATGAACTTCTTGCTTGGACAGCAATGGGGATTCACCAAATATTCATGCTTTATATGTTTGTGGGACATCAGGGCAAAAGATACGCACTGAACAAAGAAATGGTGGCCGTTGACTCATGAATTTAAAGTTGGAGAAGAAAATATTGTCAACAGGCCTCTCATTGATCGAAAAGAGTTCTTCTGCCACTATTACCCATAAAGCTTGGCTTGATGAAGCAATTTGTTAAAGCACTGAACAAAGATGGTAACTGTTTTAATTATATATGCAGAAAGTTTTCGGAATTGAGCATAGAAAAACTTAAAGCTGGAATTTTTGATGGACCTCAAATAAGAAAGTTAATAAACGATCCACATTTTATTGATTCGATGAACATAACAGAGTCCACAGCATGATCATAATTTATTTTAGTTGAGCAACACTTTCTAGGTAACCTTAAAGCAGACAATTATTCTGAATTAGTTGAAAACGTGCTATCGAGTTATTGTAAGCTTGGATGCAACTTGTGGATACAATTCCACTACCTCCATAACCATTCACATTTCGTTCCCGAGAATTTTGGCGATTTTAGTGAAGAGCAAGGTGAAAGATTTTACCAAGATATAAAAACAATCGAAAAGAAATGCCAGCGACTTTGGGATGCCCACACGATGGCAGATTACTGTTGGACCCTTGAGCCTGGCCGTACAGGCATATCACTTTCCAGGAAGTCCTCGAAAAGAAGCTCTTTGTGTGTTGACCACAAATAAAAAATGCTAGTGATAAATGTTTTATATGAAGGAAATAAATGTACAGTAATTACATGTAATAGGAATGCGGACTACAGTCAATATGCCACTCATAGTACCTACAATCTAGGTTTGTGCATAACAATTGCCCTACTAAGAAGGTCGTTCTTAGTTATCTCAAAAACTAAGCTGATAGAAAAAATCTGATTACATTTTTGGAATCAGCAACACAATATTTCCAAAGAACAGCCAGAAACAGCCATTCTTGTGAGTAGATTCAGATTAATCTGGCTGGTGATAGATAAAAATAGATAAATTATGGGGTAGAAGTACTGCACAAGGCAAGCCACAGGATAATGAATTTTCTGAGAGTTAATGCAGGCCAGAAAAACTGTAATTTCTATAATGGGAGTTGGGGAAAGGGGGAAGGTTTGGTTTGGCAGAAAATGTGCTAATGAAGAATAATGAACAGTTCTATCAACCAACAATGCTGGCTGCTTTCCATCGATTGCTACACACCCACACTGTCGCTTGTAATATAGACAAACTAGCCTGTCTAAAGGTAAAAGATAAATATTAATTAACTATGGCTGTCTATTTTTCTAGTCCTTGCGTCGATTCTACGCACACAAACGTCTGCTTATAATATAGACAAACTTGACAAAATATAAGTAAAAGACACATAATAATTAACTGTGATTATTTATCCATTCTGATTATTTTATAGATTAATTTCATAATGAAATTAACACAATTATAACTAACTAACTAAAACTAACTAACTAACTAACTAACTAACTAACTAACTAACTAACTAACTAACTAACTAACTAACTAACTAACTAACTAACTAACTAACTAACTAACTAACTAACTAACTAACTAATAAACTAAATAACTAATGTATTAAGTAACTAACTAACTAACTAACTAACTATCTTTATGTTAGGTCTTAGTCAGATATGACTGAGCTACCGTATGACAGTAGACGGTACTACCTGCTTTCTGTTAGCGCCGAATGCTGGGCGCAAGAGTGCAACTGGGAGGGTAAAAGCCTTACCCTAGTGCAAGGAAATGCAACCTAGAGACTAAATGTCATGACAGGGCAGACCAGGCCCTATGGACAGAGTCGGCAACTGGTCTAGGATGGAAGCTCTGACAAGAGGACAGTTAGAGAATTGCTTTACTGATCCGGCAGCTTCTGCAGCTTGTCTTGTTCTAGATGTATTGGTGTTGCCTTTCCTCTGGAGTAAACTAGACAATCCGAGAGAGGGATCATGCCGCATGCGCAACACATGATCTCTAAATTCAGTACACGCTTTCTGTTATGGAGACATAACTCCATTTTACAAACTATCGTCTGTCAAGACGGCAAGGTGCCAGTCAATCAACTAACTGATTGGCTGACTGACTGATTGACTCACACTTACTGACTAACTAACTAACTTGCTTACCTACTTTATTTCTTACATACTAACTAACTAACTAACTAACTAACTAACTAACTAACTAACTAACTAACTAACTAACTAACTAGCTAATATAATATTGATATTCATTGAAAATACCTTTCGAGTTGAGTTCAATCAAATAAAAGGTAGTTGGAGTGACATTTTGACATGTATTAACAATAGTTCATTCTACCCAAACAGTTTGGGAATCGCTGGTACAAATATTGGAAGAATATCAGAGACTTTACAGCTATTAAAATACACGTTTTCAAAGCAATATATCCTCTCGGCTGTCGTTATAGAAAGATCAATCAAGGACCATAGAGAAGACAGAGGAGTAGTGTATCACTGGCACTAGACCATCTAATATTGGATTTATAAAGTGCACTGTGCTTTCATACTTGTACTTTATTTCCTGAATGAAAGACTACATAAACATTGCTGCAGGCTCTGGTACCGAAGTGACAAGTATTGATCTGGTGTGATTGCTGCACTTCTGAAAACAGGTCTTCATAATTATCATCATCATCGTCATCATCATCATCATCATCATCATCGTCAAGTGGCGTGTCCTGTGAAGAACTCCAGCCTTTTAACATTCTTTGGAAATATTTATCAATTATGGAAAACTAAATCAAGTTACCCGAGTGTCCTTTTCAGGACGTCGCATTCAACCCCAACATTGTTTGACTGTATGTGATTTACTAGACTAAGAATGCCGGGTTCTCTTCGGGGGACCGGATTCGAATTCTCGATAAGGTGTGGATATTTTTTCTGTCGGTGGTGGGGGCGGGGGGGGGGGGCCGAAAGGGGACGGGGAAGGGGATGGGGAGAAAACCCTAACCTGCAAAGTTCGTGGCGATTGCACAAGCCAGGCGGCCTTAATTCCTCAGGCTCAATTTCCCCCCCCCCCCCACCCGTCCTACACCGCAATGTAAAATAGGTAGTGGATGACAGTTTTCATGATAGTTTGATAATAGTTTGCTATTGCTTACTATAACATCGACGCTTCATACCACCGAAATCAACGCAAGGCGGTCTGCTTCCAAATCGTCTACAGCTAATTTCGAACCAGGCATGTCTGGGAATTATGAAACGCGTTTACTGCCCCTAAGCCACAACAAACTACTGCATGCAAAAGTGCCTGGAAATCAACCAGGGGATGACTGGAATTGCGGTGACGGCCGTGCATCATTTAAACGAGCGATGGGCGGAGTGGTTGGGGAGTGGCGCTGCTAATGGCCAGCGCGAAGTCGGACGAGGTTCCGATATCTGGGCCCGCTGATCCCTATGACAGGGAAAGACTAGTCACTTATTCCACCGTCCTCCCTAGCCTAAAAAAAAAAACGTTTTGGTTCTTACACTTCACACACATTTTAAGGTAGCAATGTGACAAAGATGGGACAACAGATAAGAGGAGCTTTTATAGTTCTGGGAAATTTGTGAACGTAAAACAGTTACATCAATGGCCAAACTTAGAATATTCAAATATAACATCAAATCAGTACTGCCGTCTGGAGCAGAAACACGGAAAACAACTAACACTATAACTAATAAAGTTAGTTGCATATCCTTTAGAGGACATCGCAGTCAATCCCGGTATTTTTTGGGCTGTTTGTGATTTCGTAGCAAGTTTACGTTCAGTAGTTTGCCCTTGCTGGACTCCGTGGCTAAGGTTTTACGGAGCGATTCGTGAGCCCGCTTACCCGAGTTCGAAACTCAGCTGCTACTGATTTGGCAGCAGACGGCGTCGCACTGGGTTTTAACGTGTTGGTATGGGAACTGGTCCTTCATAAAGCAATGGCAAACTTGCCAAGACATCAACAATAGCAATAAAGTGCTGGTGTTGATAGCGATGTCCTGTAAATAGGATGTGCAAAGAAAGGTTTGCCATTGCTTTCTGAACGACGACACCCATAAAATCGTATGAAACCATCGCAAGGAGGTCTTCTGCAAAATCGCCCGCAGCTGTGTTTCGAACGCGGTATGCGGGATTACGAATTGCATCCGTAACATTATAAATATTCATTAGCTGCTGCCAGCGCTGATTAGCGCTAAAATGGTGTACCAGGATCACTCATGTGTAGCATATTGAAGGCGAATCAAGCGATGTGGAAAGTACCCGGGCTCCGAATAGGACAGCGCGAAACATCTGTTCAGGTGGATGATAGACCTGGCTAATGATGACATCTTATGTAAGGGTGTCTGATTGGCTATGCGCCCGGGCTCCGAATAGGACAGCTCGAAACACCTGTTCAGGTGGATGATAGACCTGGCTAATGATGACATCTTATGTAAGGGTGTCTGATTGGCCATGCGCCCGGGCTCCGAATAGGACAGCGCGAAACACCTGTTCAGGTGGATGATAGACCTGGCTAATGATGACATCTTATGTAAGGGTGTTTGATTGGCCATGCGCCCGGGCTCCGAATAGGGCAGCGTGAAACACCTGTTCAGGTGGATGATAGACCTGGCTAATGATGACATCTTATGTAAGGGTGTCTGATTTGTCATACGCCGAAGAATGCTTGTTCCTACAGCCAGCCACTTAGCCATTAACAGATGGGAGGTTCAAATCCCTGTAGGGCAGCTGTTGGTTAGTTGTATGTTCTTTATAGAATGTCACAGTCAACCCCCAGCATTTTACTGTTAGTAATGTCTTGGCGCCGGTCTCCCTGGCATAAGTGTTAAACGACTTTCTCCGTAATTCCGTTTAACCACATTGGGTAACGCAGCGCGCGAGAATTGGAAGCGGTTTTCTTTGTTGGTAACTTAAGGGATAAGTGAGCCGGCCGCTAAGAAAGTAATGGCAAACTACTGAGCGTAATCTTGCCAAGAAATCAACGACAGCGGTAAAATGCTGGTGTTGACAGCGATGTCCTGTAAATGAATGTCTTGGCAAGTTTACGTTCAGAAGTTGGTCATGGCTGTCTGAACGATCATACCACTGTGTGAAAACCAACGCAAGGCGCTCTGCTGCCAAATCACCCTCAGCTGTATTTCGAAAGCGGTTTAGTTTAGTTTATCGAAAGCGGTATGCGGAATTACGAATTGCGACTTAACCATTTCGTCGTTTCACTGGCTAGGATAACTACAGCTGCCAGTCTATGATGTGTCTACTGCGCCCTTTAATATTTAGCATGGCCGAACGGATACGAACACGTGTTATTAAACATCCGGTGTGCTGTTGCCGAGGTAAGGGGTTCAATCCTACACCGGGCAGTTTGACTAAAATGTTGACCTCTAGTCCTTGACTTTGGGGATGTAAATTACAAGTTCCTCTGAAGTCGAAGTGGGTTCGCCTGATGGCGAGAAAGCTAATCCACACGCGACATTTAGTCCAGCACTACTAGAAGTGACGTGTATGAACTACTCCTGAGATCAATGCTATCGAGCGCAAACAAAATGTTCTTTCTTCTACTTCTATGGGCGGCAATCAATACATGTGAATATGTTTTTATGTTGTTTTGTATCATTCAATCCTCGGTTTGGGATATCTAATATGTTAATATGTTGTTTTGTATAAGCCAATCCTTGTGTTTGGGATATCTAATATGTTTATATGTTGTTTTGTATAAGTCAATCCTATGTTTGGGATATGTAATATGTTTATATGTTGTTTTGTATAAGTCAATCCTATGTTTGGGATATGTAATATGTTTATATGTTGTTTTGTATAAGTCAGTCCTATGTTTGGGATATGTAATATGTTTATATGTTGTTTTGTATAAGTCAATCCTATGTTTGGGATATGTAATATGTTTATATGTTGTTTTGTATAAGTCAGTCCTATGTTTGGGATATGTAATATGTTTAAACGTTAGCTATGTCTTGCATTATATTTAAACAAAGGTCAAACGCAATTTAAAGCCCTGTCATTTGTAACGTTGTTAATTTTTTTTTTCATATTTAAAATTTAGACTTTATATAGTGAAACAGTCATAACATCTGATGGGAGATGCCTCGAAGAGATTATAACAAGGATCGCCATGGCGAAAGTAGCCTTTAGCAAGATGAAAAACATACTGACCAATAAAAAGATGGCAATTGAAACGAGGAAAAAGAGTGTTGAGATGCTACATAGAGCCTGCACTTTTTTACGGATGTGAAACTTGGACAATGAGCAGTCAAGCTGAAAAACATCTGATGGCTGCAGAAATGTGGTTTCTGAGGAAAATGCAAAGAATACCACGGACAGACAGAAAAACCAAAGACCAAGTACTACAGGAGACAAATTAAAATCGAAAATTGATTAGAGAAATTATACGTAGACAGTCTAAATTTTTTGGAAATGTTATGAGAAGAAATTGATTTGAGAACTTGATGGCAACTGGCAAGATCGAAGGGAACAGACCAAGGGGAAGACCGAGAAGTAAATACCTAGATGGCTTGGCCACATGGCATGGACGAGACAGGAACACAGAGCTGATCCACGACTCTGGTGATCGAGTGAAATGGCGAGTCATGACCGCCCACGCTTTCCGGCATGGCACATGAATGATTGATTGATTGATTGATAGTGGTAATTGTTGAAGACGTTCATATAGTTTAGAATTGTCGGTTTCATGTTTACTCTAAATTCAGCTCACAGTTCTGGAGATAATAAAATCGCTTGGTGATTGAATTGAACAGCCATCCCAGATTGAGTAGCAATAATCAATCAATATGTGTATATATGTGAGGAGTGTTGAAGATTTTTCTTGTGTCTTCATCAAGGAGCCGGTTAATTTCAGCAAGCCTGAAGACTTTTATTTTGCTGTGTGTTTAACGAGCTCTTGAACATGGCAATGAAAGGTTTGATTTATATCAATGATAATGCCCAATGCTTTGTGCACATCTACACTTTCCACCGACGTATTACCAACGTGGAGCTGAAATGTTCACTGTGAATTTAAATTCCTGTCTTTGTCTGGCTGTCATTAACATAGCTTTTGCTTCACTGATGTTTATTTCCATACGATTTGCATAGCTCAACTTAACTCCATTAGTTGATTCTTGTCGCAAAGACAGCTCCAGCTCATTACAATGCCCAGAGCTTGTGCAGTCGTCTGCAAATATATGACAGAGCACAAAAGACGCAGAGGAAGATACTTTATTTGAATGGCAAATATCGAAATACCAAGTACAGAGCCTTGATATACTCCAGTATTTTAGACGGTGTTTTAAGATGGAGTATTTATTGTGTGATAATACTTGTTTTATTTTTAGCTAAAAGGATTTTCAAAATGATGTATTCACTTAGTGACTGTATACAATCAATCAATCATGTGCCATGCCGGAAAGCGTGGGCGGTCATGATTCGCCATTTCACTCGATCACCAGAGTCGTGGATCAGCTCAGTGTTCCTGTCTCGTCCATGCCATGTGGCCAAGCCATCCAGGTATTTTCCTCTCGGTCTTCCTCTTGGTCTGTTCCCCTCGATCTTGCCAGCTGTCACCAAGTTCTCCAGTCCATTTCTTCTCATAACATGTCCAAAAAATTTTGACTGTCTACGTCTAATTTCTCTAATCAATCTACGATTTTCATTTGTCTCTTGTAGTACTTGGTCATTGGTTTTTCTATCTGTCCATGGTATTCTTTGCATTTTCCTCAGAAACCACATTTCTGCAGCCATCAGATGTTTTTCAGCTTGACTGCACATTGTCCAAGTTTCACATCCATACAAAAGAACAGGCTCTATGTATCCCCTCAACACTCTTTTTCTCGTTTCAATTGACATCAATTTATTGGTCAGAATGTTTTTCATCTTGCTAAAGGCTACTTTCGCAATGGCGATTCTTGTTCTAATCTCTTCAAGGCATCTGCCATCAGATGTTATGACTGTTCCGAGATAATTGAACCGATTCACTTGTTGAAGAATATTCCCATTTACTTGTATATTACATTGTGGTACTTCGTTCTTCCTAGTGACGACCATAACCTGTGTCTTCCTACAATTTAATTCTAACCCCAGCTGCTCACTGTGTACAACCACAGCGTCTACTAATTGTTGCAGATCCTGTGCATTGTCTGCAATCAATACTGTATCATCTGCATATCTAATGTTATTTATGTTTCGTCCTCCAATGCTGATTCCATTTAGGTCTTCTACATTTCTGAAAATATTTTCACTGTATAAGGAAAAAAGATCTGAAGACATTACACATCCCTGCCTAACACCTCTCTTAATAGGTTGGTATTGTCCTACTTCATTATCAATTCTTATGGCAGCTTGTTGTTTCCAATATATGT
The DNA here is from genome assembly GCA_963921405.1 of Cepaea hortensis. Taxonomy (NCBI): domain Eukaryota; kingdom Metazoa; phylum Mollusca; class Gastropoda; order Stylommatophora; family Helicidae; genus Cepaea; species Cepaea hortensis. Next base: position 41,876,045 of record OY992883.1, read on the forward strand.
TTTTTATAAGTCTAATGTCTTTCCCATCAATTTGTAGATCTGCAAGCATATCCACAATGTTGACATGTCTTACTCTATCAAAAGCCTTTGTGTAGTCAATAAAGCAAAGATGTATATCCTTGTTTACTTCTAAAGCACGTTCAATAACTGTTCGCAGCATATACACAGCATTTACTGTACCCTTTCCTTCTACAAAACCACATTGTTCTTCCCCTATTTCAGGTTGTATTTTCTTCCTCACTCTTTGCATGATAATTCGTAACAAAATCTTTGTGATGTGACTCATTATACTAATTGTTCTATGTTGATCACATTCTAAGGTTCCTGATTTCTTTGGGATTGCAATAAATACAGAATTACATAATTCAGAAGGTATATCTCCAGTATCATATAAAGCGTTCAGCAGTCTAGTGACTTGCTCTAGTCCAAATTCTTCTAAAGCTTTAATCATTTCTGTTGTGATGTTATCTGCACCGGGGGCCTTGCCAGCTTTCATATGCTTAAGAACATTTTGAACCTCCATCTTTAAAATTGCTGGTCCTTCATTATTAAATCTAATAGCATACTGTTCCTCTCTGTTATCATTATACAGGTCTTTCACATAATCTGTCCATACATGTAGAATCTGATCTTTTTCTATTATGATTTTGCCATCTTTAGTTCTTAGACAGCCTGTTGATGTACTTGTTCTTTTATTAGTAAGTTCCTGAATCCTTTTGTGCACTAATTTGGTATTTTGACTGTTGTGTTGTTTTTCAATTTCTAAGCACTTTTCCTCAAGCCATGATTCTTTTGCCTTCCTACATAATATTCTGACTTGTCTGTGAATTTCTTCATATTTGGCAGGATTATTTTTGTTGAGTCTTCTTGTTTCCATTAAGTGTAAAATTTCCTCAGTCATCCATTTCTTACGACCCACCTTCTTTAATTTTGGAATAGTTGTTTCTGCAGCCATATTGATTGAATTCTTTAACATTTCCCATTGATCATCCACATCCTGGAATAGGATCTCTAGATCAGACAATATTTCAAACCTGTTCTGTACTTCTATGTTGAATTTGTTTTGTATTTCCTTGTCATTACTCAATGTACACAAATCATATTTAGTGTTCCCTGTTGTATACTTGACTTTCTTCAACTTTATCCTCAATATTCCTGTGAGTAATCTGTGGTCACTATAACAGTCAGCACTGGGAACTGTTTTTGCTACTGTTAGGGCGTTTCTAAATCTTCTGCTAATGAGAATGTAGTCAATCTGGTTTCTAATCCTGCTATCAGGACTCCTCCAGGTCCATAATCTTCTAGGGTGTTGCTTGAACCAGGTGTTTCCTACAATCATTTCCTGTTCTTTTGCCCACTCTACTAGTCTGTATCCTCTTTCATTTCTCTCTCCTAAACCATAGTTTCCTACTGTGTATCTATCCCCTTGATTTCCTACTTTTGCATTGAAGTCCCCTATTATAATGTTTATTTCTGAATTTTTACATTTCTTTAAGGCAGACTCTATGTCATTATAAAATTCCTCTACACTATCTTCACTGGACTCTCCTGTTGGGGCATATACTTGAATAATATTTATGTTAAAAGGTCTGCCACTCAATTTAACTAGTAGTACTCTGTCCGACACGGCCCAATATCCCTGAACAGACGTTGATGTTTTCCGGTCCAAAACTATTGCCACTCCCCCATGCCGATCCTCACCTCCAGAATAAATAATCTTAAAATCTTTATGTATCTTGATGCCTGCTCCTGTCCATCTCGTTTCGCACATACCTAATATATTAATTTTTTCTCTTTGAATTTCTTGTGTTATGTTCTCTAATTTTCCGTCGTTGTTTAGCGTCCTAACGTTCCATGTTCCTAATTTTAATGTCTCTGTCCTTGTCTTGCGATGATCAGTCTTTAAACGAATCATAATAAACTAGGCAATTTCAAAGAGGTAGTTTGCCGTTGCTTTCCTCTATGGCAGTGACCATACTGGCCGGATGACCGCAATCAGTGTCTCTCGAAAGAGAGAAAGCTTGCCGTCGCGAAACTCGAGACCATAACCAACAAATATCTGTCGGCTGCCCTCATAATTTCATCCACCACCTGCCTTCCGTGGCTTCTTTTGAACACTTCCAATTAACGAACACGAAATAACATCACATAATCCAAAGGAAAAACACTATCCACACGAATTTCACGGGAATTTCCATAAGGAATCCACAGAAAAACACTGAACAGCTTCTCCCCCAAGACAGCGAGTCATCGCGTCTCCATTACACCGGAACATATCTATAACTGTATACACAGACGTCATAAATACAACATTGCATGAATTCTTGCCTGGCATATTTCGCTGCATCTTGTCAGGTGCACACTGCAGCAGAGTTATTTATCATATTATGTAAAATAAAATTAATAATACTTTGATTGAAATGTACATCACATTTGAGCCTATATATAATTAATTTATTTTAAACAAAATATGATATTTCATTCTCCTGTATGCACTTGACGAAATGCAGCGAAATATGCCAGGCAATAAATCGTGCAATTCTTTATTTATGGCATCTGTGTGTAAAAGGATTTTGTTACAGTCACAATATTAAGGCACACTCTCATTACTTCTAGCTTTGTTTTTATTAGAATGAGATGGTCTATCATCTGAAATGCTTTCCTAAAGTATATAAACACAGCTCCGCGTATATTATTGTCAGCTATATTATGATGCCAATTTCTATCATGCTTGTAGGACCTGATGGCAAGAATATTTTGGCAGAAACCTTGAATAACTGTCAACTACAAGCATATTGCGAACTAACTGCTATAGTATTGCTTTGTTAGGTGTTTTTCTCGTGGATTTGATAATGTTTAACACACAATGACAGAAATAATGATAATATATAACACACGATGATAGGAAAGTTAGTTGCATATCATTTACAGGACGCAGCAGTCAACTCCAGCATTTTATGGCTATTTGTGATCTCTGGGCAAGTTTACGTTCAATAGTTTACCATTGATTTCTGAAAGACCAGCACTCATACATTGTAAGAAAACCAACGCAAGACGGTTTCGAAATCGCTCGCAGCTGTGTTTCGAACCCTGCATGCGAGATTAGAATTAAATTGTAAAAAGACACAGATTATGGTCGTCACTAGGAAGAACGAAATACCACAATGTAATGTACAAGTAAATGGGAATATTCTTCAACAAGTGAATCGGTACAATTATCTTGGAACAGTCATAACATCTGATGGGAGATGCTTTGAAGAGATTAGAACAAGAATCGCCATGGCGAAAGTAGCCTTTAGCAAGATGAAAAACATTCTGACCAATAAAAAGATGTCAATTGAAATGAGAAAAAGAGTGTTGAGGGGATAAATAGAGCCTGTTCTTTTGTATGGATGTGAAACTTGGACAATGAGCAGTCAAGCTGAACAATATCTGATGGCTGCAGAAATGTGGTTTCTGAGGAAAATGCAAAGAATACCATGGACAGATAGAAAAACCAATGACCAAGTACTACAGGAGACAAATGAAAATCGTAAATTGTTTAGAGAAATTATACGTAGACAATCAACATTTTTTGGACATTTTATGAGAAGAAATGGATTGGAGAACTTGGTGACAACTGGCAAGATCGAGGGGAACAGACCAAGAGGAAGACCGAGAGGAACATACCTGGATGGCTTGGCCACATGGCATGGACGAGACAGGAACACAGAGCTGATCCACGACTCTGGTGATCGAGTGAAATGGCGAGTCATGACCGCCCACACTTTCCGGCATGGCACATGATTGATTGATTGATTGATTGATGCGAGATTACGAATTGCATTCGTAACCCCTTCGTCATGTAGCAAACAATGATAGAACCTCGGATAAAATACCATCACACAATTATAGAAAGTGGGATACAACACAATTAGGCAATGATAGAAAGTAGGATAAAATACCATCACACAATTATAGAAAGTGGGATACAACACTATTAGACAATGATAGAACATTGGATAAAATACCATCACACAATTATAGAAAGTGGGATACAACACTATTAGGCAATGATAGAACATCAGATAAAATACCATCACACAATTATAGAAAGTTGGATACAACACTATTAGGCAATGATAGAACATCGGATAAAATACCATCACACAATTATAGAAAGTTGGATACAACACTATTAGGCAATGATAGAACATTGGATAAAATACCATCACACAATTATAGAAAGTGGGATACAACACACTTAGGGAATGATAGAAAGTAGGATAAAATACCATCACACAATTATAGAAAGTTGGATACAACACTATTAGGCAATGATAGAACATCGGATAAAATACCATCACACAATTATAGAAAGTGGGATACAACACACTTAGGGAATGATAGAAAGTAGGATAAAATACCATCACACAATTATAGAAAGTTGGATACAACACTATTAGGCAATGATAGAACATTGGATAAAATACCATCACACAATTATAGAAAGTGGGATACAACACAATTAGGCAATGATAGAAAGTAGGATAAAATACCATCACACAATTATAGAAAGTTGGATACAACACTATTAGGCAATGATAGAACATTGGATAAAATACCATCACACAATTATAGAAAGTGGGATACAACACTATTAGGCAATGATAGAACGTTGGATAAAATACCATCACACAATTATAGAAAGAGGGATACAAGACACTTAGGCAATGATAGAACATTGGATAAAATACCATCACACAATTATAGAAAGTGGGATACAACACTATTAGGCAATGATAGAACATTGGATAAAATACCATCACACAATTATAGAAAGTTGGATACAACACTATTAGGCAATGATAGAACGTTGGATAAAATACCATCACACAATTATAGAAAGAGGGATACAAGACACTTAGGCAATGATAGAACGTTGGATAAAATACCATCACACAATTATAGAAAGTGGGATACAACACTATTAGGCAATGATAGAACATTGGATAAAATACCATCACACAATTATAGAAAGTTGGATACAACACTATTAGGCAATGATAGAACATTGGATAAAATACCATCACACAATTATAGAAAGTGGGATACAACACACTTAGTCAATGATAGAACATTGGATAAAATACCATCACACAATTATAGAAAGTGGTATACAACACTATTAGGCAATGATAGAACATTGGATAAAATACCATCACACAATTATAGAAAGTGGGATACAACACACTTAGTCAATGATAGAACATTGGATAAAATACCATCACACAATTATAGAAAGTGGGATACAACACTATTAGGCAATGATAGAACATTGGATAAAATACCATCACACAATTATAGAAAGTGGGATACAACACTATTAGTCAATGATAGAACATCAGATAAAATACCATCACACAATTATAGAAAGTGGGATACAACACTATTAGGGAATGATAGAACATCAGATAAAATACCATCACACAATTATAGAAAGTGGGATACAACACTATTAGTCAATGATAGAACATCAGATAAAATACCATCACACAATTATAGAAAGAGGGATACAAGACACTTAGTCAATGATAGAACATTGGATAAAATACCATCACACAATTATAGAAAGTGGGATACAACACTATTAGGCAATGATAGAACATCAGATAAAATACCATCACACAATTATAGAAAGTTGGATACAACACTATTAGGCAATGATAGAACATCAGATAAAATACCATCACACAATTATAGAAAGTTGGATACAACACTATTAGGCAATGATAGAACATCAGATAAAATACCATCACACAATTATAGAAAGAGGGATACAACACTATTAGTCAATGATAGAACATTGGATAAAATACCATCACACAATTATAGAAAGTGGGATACAACACTATTAGGCAATGATAGAACATCAGATAAAATACCATCACACAATTATAGAAAGTTGGATACAACACTATTAGGCAATGATAGAACATCAGATAAAATACCATCACACAATTATAGAAAGTTGGATACAACACTATTAGGCAATGATAGAACATCAGATAAAATACCATCACACAATTATAGAAAGTTGGATACAACACTATTAGGCAATGATAGAACATTGGATAAAATACCATCACACAATTATAGAAAGTGGGATACAACACTATTAGGCAATGATAGAACATCAGATAAAATACCAGCACACAATTATAGAAAGTTGGATACAACACACTTAGGCAATGATAGAACGTTGGATAAAATACCATCACACAATTATAGAAAGTGCGATGCAACACAATTAGGCAATGATAGAAAGTTGGATCAACAACTATTACACATTGATAGAAGTAGGATCAAATACTATAACACAATGACAGAAAGTAGAATCAAGTACTATTACACACTGACAGAAAGTCGGATCATATACTAGCCCACAACGCCATGCTGGCCTTCTAACTAGGTTATGAACCAGGACAGCACAGACAGACTGGCTGCGATTAGTCCAAGAATGGTCATGTTTCATCTAATGGATTTATTTCACTGGCAACAGATTCCAACAAACGCCCACAAGGTATGATACATCTATGGCGTCCACTAGAAGAAGAAGATAATAGCCACACAGTGATAGAAAGTAGGATAAACTACCAATAGACAATGATAGATAGTTGGATATAAAACACTAACAAGACTGGTCGTGTTTCATCTAATTGGTCTATTTGACTGTCAACAGACTCCAACAAATGCCCAAAAGGGAAGATACATCTAAAGCTAAATAATCGGTTAATCTCGGCATCTTCAGTAACTCTAATACTGCCTCTCGAAGTCCAGGGTTTCTCGCACACGCCTGGATGTCTTTATTACACGGCGTGTCCCTGTCTGAAACTACAGAGTTAGTTAACTAAAGTTAGTCCGGTCCAGGGTTTTCCCTAGGGACATGTGCTTTGCCGTATTCTATCAGGTACAGATTAAGAGCGGTTGATGAATCGCAGTCTTGGATTCGACGAGGAAATTATCTCTTCGTGCCAGTGGGAAATGTCTGTGTACGCAGTTAGATACAACAGCTAATGTGCGTGATATAATGACAGACGGTAGGATTAGAAACTAGTAGTACATAATGATGTACAGCAGGGTACACAATCAGCCCACGATAAGTCTCCGTGGTGAAATGTGCAAGTCGTATGTCTCTCTCTCTCTCTCTCTCTCTCTCTCTCTCTCTCTCTCTCTCTCTCTCTCTCTCTCTCTGAAAGCCGCGTGTTCCTTTTCAGATTGCATCAATCAAATCACTAGTTCAATTTTCCAGAAACAAATGGCGATTATAACCGAAACTGCGGAGTTCGTGCTGCGCCTCGATGCTCTCGGCAGACGGTTTGTATTCTGCGGATCGAGATCCAGTCAGATAAGGTAAAACCCGACGCAGTGAAGTAGATGATTTCCCCTATTGTCTGATAGAGTAGACAATAGGATACGGCATAGACTGGCACCTTTCTGTCTTGGTAGGTGATAATATGTGAGATAGTGTTATACCTATCCATAGCACAAAGCCTGGGCTCAGGTTAGAAAACACGCGTTGCCCGTGATCCCTCTTTCGGCCTGTCTAGTTTACTCCACAGGAAAGGTAACACAAATACATATGTAACAAGATAAACAGCTGAAACTGCCGGATCAACAACGCAGTGTTGTAACTGTCCGCCTGTCGAAGCTTTGATCCTTGTTAGGTACTTCTAGGCAATTATAGTTCGACGGATAAGAAACGAGTACATAATGAGATATACAATATTATGATACGTGTGAACAATGGTAAGCAATATAATAAAATGCGTGTACACAAGGACAAAATGTGGGATAAACTACTAGTTCACAACGATAGCCTGTGGAGTATGATATATGTCCACAATGACAGTTATTGGGATATATTCATGTCCACAGTGACATTCAGTTGAATAATGTACATGTCCACACAGACAGTTACTAGAATCATGTACATACACACAGTATGATCATGTACACGTACACAATGACAGTTAGTAGAATCATGTACATGTCCACAGAGACAGTTACTAGAATAATTTACATACACACAGTAGGATCATGTACACGTACACAATGACAGTTAGTAGAATCATGTACATGTCCACAATGACAGTATTATCATGTACACGTACACAATGACAGTCAATAGAATCATGTACATATCCACAATGACAGTTAGTATTATCATGTACACGTACACAATGACAGTCAATGGAATCATGTACATGTCCACAATGACAGTTAGTATTATCATGTACACGTACACAATGACAGTCAGTAGAATCATGTACATGTCCACAATGACATTTAGTATTATCATGTACACGTACACAACGACAGTCAATAGAATCATGTACATGTCCACAATGACAGTTAGTATTATCATGTACACGTACACAAAGACAGTCAGTAGAATAATGTACATGTCCACAATGACAGTTAGTATTATCATGTACACGTACACAAAGACAGTGAGTAGAATAATGTACATGTTCACAATGACAGTTAGTATTATCATTTACACGTACACAATGACAGTCAATAGAATCATGTACATGTCCACAATGACAGTTAGTATTATCATGTACACGTACACAATGACAGTTAGTATTATCATGTACACGTACACAATGACAGTTAGTAGAATCATGTACATGTCCACAATGACAGTTAGTAGAATCATGTACACGTACACAATGACAGTTAGTAGAATCATGTACACGTACACAATGACAGTTAGTAGAATCATGTACACGTACACAATGACAGTCAGTAGAATCATGTACATGTCCACAATGACAGTTAGTATTATAATTTACACGTACACAATGACAGTCAATAGAATCATGTACATGTCCACAATGACAGTTAGTATTATCATGTACACGTACACAATGACAGTCAATAGAATCATGTACATGTTCACAATGACTGTCAGTAGAATCATGTACACGTACACAATGACAGTCAATAGAATCATGTCCATATCCACAATGACAGTTATTATTATCATGTACACGTACACAATGACAGTCAATAGAATCATGTACATGTCCACAATGACAGTTAGTATTATCATGTACACGTACACAGTGACAGTCAATAGAATCATGTACATGTCCACAATGACAGTTAGTATTATCATGTACACGTACACAATGACAGTCAGTAGAATCATGTAATGTCCCCAATGACAGTTAGTATTATCATGTATACATACACAATGACAGTCAATAGAATCATGTACATGTCCACAATGACAGTTAGTATAGTCATGTACATGTACACGATGACAGTCAGTAGCATCATGTGCATATCCACAATGACAACTGGTATGATCATGTACACGTACAAAATGTCTGTCAGTAGAATCATGTACACATACACAATGACAGTTAGTATGATCATGTACACTTACACAATGACAGTTAGTATGATCATGTACACGTACACAATGACAGTTAGTATTATCATGTACATGTACACAATGACAGTCACTAGAATCAAGTACACGTACACAATGGCAGTCACTAGAATGAAGTACATGTACACAATGACAGTTACTAGAATCATGTACACGTACACAATGACAGTCACTAGAATCATGTACACGTACACAATGACAGTCACTAGAATCAAGTACGTGTACACAATGACAGTCACTAGAATCATGTACACGTACACAATGACAGTCACTAGAATCATGTACACGTACACAATGACAGTTAGTATGATCATGTACACTTACACAATGACAGTTAGTATGATCATGTACACGTACACAATGACAGTTAGTATGATAATGTACACGTACACAATGACAGTTAGTATTATCATGTACATGTACACAATGACAGTCACTAGAATCAAGTACACGTACACAATGGCAGTCACTAGAATGAAGTACATGTACACAATGACAGTTACTAGAATCATGTACACGTACACAATGACAGTCACTAGAATCATGTACACGTACACAATGACAGTCACTAGAATCAAGTACGTGTACACAATGACAGTCACTAGAATCATGTACACGTACACAATGACAGTCACTAGAATCATGTACACGTACACAATGACAGTCACTAGAATCAAGTATATGATAACAATGACAGTCACTAGAATCATGTACACGTACACAATGACAGTTAGTATGATCATGTACACTTACACAATGACAGTTAGTATGATCATGTACACGTACACAATGACAGTTAGTATGATAATGTACACGTACACAATGACAGTTAGTATTATCATGTACATGTACACAATGACAGTCACTAGAATCAAGTACACGTACACAATGGCAGTCACTAGAATGAAGTACATGTACACAATGACAGTTACTAGAATCATGTACACGTACACAATGACAGTCACTAGAATCATGTACACGTACACAATGACAGTCACTAGAATCAAGTACGTGTACACAATGACAGTCACTAGAATCATGTACACGTACACAATGACAGTCACTAGAATCATGTACACGTACACAATGACAGTCACTAGAATCAAGTATATGATAACAATGACAGTCACTAGAATCATGTACACGTACACAATGACAGTCACTAGAATCATGTACACGTACACAATGACAGTCACTAGAATCAAGTACACGTACACAAAGACAGTCACTAGAATCATGTACACGTACACAATGACAGTCACTAGAATCAAGTATATGATAACAATGACAGTCACTAGAATCATGTACACGTACACAATGACAGTCACTAGAATCATGTACACGTACACAATGACAGTCACTAGAATCAAGTATATGTACACAATGACAGTCACTAGAATCATGTACACGTACAAAACGACAGTCACTAGAATCAAGTACACGTACACAAAGACAGTCACTAGAATCATGTACACGTACACAATGACAGTCACTAGAATCAAGTATATGTACACAATGACAGTCACTAGAATCATGTACATGTACACAATGACAGTCGCTAGAATCATGTACACGTACACAATGACAGTCAGTATAATCATGTACTTGTCCACAATGACAGATTTTATAATCATGTACATGTACACAAGGACAGGGAGAATGATATTACATAATGATAGACAGTACGAGAAAATAACAGTATATAATGATAGACATGAGACAAATGCACGTGTATACATGATAATTCAATAGGATGTTGCATATGATCAGAACAAAAGTGAGTACAGAATGAAACACGGTATGTTAAGTTTGTTTAGAAAATGACCATCAGTTTGATAAACTGTGTGTACATAATGATTGACTATTAGATAAACTATGTAATATATGTGTTCACAATGATAGATATTTAGATAAACTATGTTATATGTGTACGCACAATGATAGATATTTAGATAAACTATGTTATATGTGTACGCACAATGATAGACAGTTAGATAAACTATGTAATATATGTATACATTATGATACAGTTGTATAATATATGTGTGCACAATGATAGACAGTTAGATAAACTATGAAATATTTGTGAACATAACAATAGACAGTTGTATAATATATATGTGTGAATAATGATAGATATTTAGATTAACTATGTAATATATGTATACATAACGATAGACAGTTGTATCATATATATATATATCTCATATCATATCATATATATATATAAGACAGTTAAAAAGAAAACTATGTATTATGTGTATACATAATGATATATTGTTGTATAATATACTAGACAACCCGGCCCGGCTTCGCCCAGCATCTGGCGGGGAGCGTCTCATTGAATTCAAATACATTTTTCTAAGCGCACAAAGTACGCGTTCGGCCCCTGCTCCCGTTCCCGTTCCCGTTGCTCGTCTGTTTCTGATGTTCCCTTTTCCATTCCCGTTGCTCATATTTCAGTTGGATCCGAGGGAGTGAGAACAACATCTGTACAAAATTTCATCTCAATCGGATGGACCATTCGGGAACGCATAAAGGACACACACACAAAGAAACATTACTGTTCATAACTAATTTCTGGTTTAATCAGAGAGTGGGTTCCCTTGGAGCAAGATGGCGGGCCACAGGTGGGCCTGTTTCTGAAGCTCGTAATGCCTTTTTCTTTCGTGCTTGAGGAAAGAATTTTGATTTTAAGATCACAGACTATGTCAGTTGGCTCCGCGGGAGTGAGAACAACATCTGTACAAAATTTCATCTCAATCGGATGGACCGTTCGGAAACGCATAAAGGACAAACAAACAAACAAACATTGTCATTTATATATATAGATGTGTACATACTGACATACAGACAATTCAATAGTTGATAATCTACGTGTATATAATACTAAACAGTTGGATCGTTATAGCATTTATAATGATAGGCAGCTGTTAGTTCGTGTGTTAATAATGACAGATATTGAATAATGTACATGTACATAATGATAGACAATTCAGTAAATTATGTGTATATAATAATATACAGCTATTTATTCAATCGCACATCATAATAGGCGGTTGTAATTCATGGTACAAAATTATAGATTGTTGATAATCAACGAATGTATAATGATACAGTTCAGTTAGCTTATTGTGCAAAATGATCGACAGTTGATAGTTCATGTGTTATATATTGATAGACAATTCAATAATCTATAGTTATGTAATGATATATTCTATATCTACGTAAAAATAGGCAGCTGTTTATTCATACGCACATAATGATAGACGATAATTAATTTATTTGTACATAACGATTTATTGTTGATAATTAACGTGTATATAATGCTAGACAGTTATCTATGTGTACAACATAATTACAGGTAGTTTATAATCTCATCTCATCTCATCTCATCATGTTCCTCTTGTACCTTGCGGTGTCGAGGTGAAGTATAAACTTCGTGAGAGTGCCCGGTTATGGGCTTCGTATATCGACATTCCCATGGATTCTGTTATTCCCTCCGTCCAGCGTTTACGTGGTCGGCCTCTTCCTCTGTTTCCATCTGGTCTGTACGTCATTGCCTGTTGTGGCATGCTGTTGACTGGTAGCCTACTTGCATGGCCAAACCATTTGACTTGCTGCTTTCTAATAAAATCTAGAGCAGCTTTAACCCCCACTTTAGTCCTGATTTCTTCATTTCTGATCTTATCTCTTCTTGATACGTTGAGTATTCTTCTCAGGAACCTCATTTCTGTTGTTGTTTATAATCAATACGTATATATGATGATAGACTGCTACCATTTATGTGAAGATATTGATAAACGGGGAATAGTTCACGTGTAATAAAGATAAACTGTTGATAATCTATGCGTACATAATCATAACCATTTGAGAGAGCAGCATCAAGATAAATCAAAGCATATACTTATTGATATACACTCTGTTGGACATGGAGGTTTGCCCTTGCTTTGTGACTTGTCAGATGGGTTGCGCCAATCCTTTATGAGCGTAAGGTTGCACTGCACATGGGTTCCTGGACTTCTGATCCCTGTACGGTTACACCTGGGTTGCCATAGGGATCTGCCTTGTCCCTAGTGCTCTTTAATGTCTACACACGCAAAGTCGCAGCTTTTGAGACACCAGGTGTTGGTAGAATATTGACATTTGCAGATGATGTGCTGGTGTACAGACAGAGCAGAGATAGGGAAAGTTTGGCTGCTGATTTACAGGTGGCAGTAAATAGGGTGTTGTTGTTTGTCCATCAAGAATGATGATGACCATTCATTTCATCCAATGGGGTTGAAAGTATGGAGCCGTGAGTTCTAAGATGACTGGTAAGGCCTATTTTTGTCTCGAAATGTTCTTTGACAATGTGGGCAAAGAATGCGTGACGCTCCAGGAGGATGATCTCCTGCAGTGGTTTTTCTGTCCAGCTTTTTCTTCAAAGCTCTTGCAGTCCTGGTTGCTTCACAAGTGACTGCACCCTTGCGTAATGATGTACGCCACGAATTTCCATCTTTTGCATAAGTCTCCCAGGTGTCATGATGAATTCCAACAGCTTTCAGTGAGAAATTCAGAGTGTCTTTAACGCGTTTCCTCTGGCCGCCTTGGGATCGTTTACCACAACGCAACTCGCCGTAATAAATTCGTTTAGGGAGTCTATGATCTGGCTTACGAGTTAAGTGACCAGCCCAGCGAATCCGATTCTTCTTTAGTAAGTGTGGATACTGGGCATTGACGCTATTTCTAGGACTTCAGTGTCTGGCATCTTGTTTTGCCATTTAATCTTCAATAGGTTCCTAAGGCAGACTGTGTGAAAGTGGTTTAATTTCCTAGCGTGTCGCTGATAAACAGTTCAGAGTTCACAAGCATATAGCAGTAAACGGGGTGACAAAATGTTGCAGGAACGCAGGAGCCGTTTTAAACCCAGACCAGACATCGGTTGTGTGGTTCTCCCTGGATATCCGGATTGTGAAGGCAAATGTCCCATGTAGTATATTGAATGGGTTTCCCCTTAGTAGAGAGAGTAAATTGAAGTTCTTGGGTATCACCTTTGACAGGTGTATGTCTTTTAAAGATCATGTGGAGGCTTTGGTGGTGAAGGCTGGTAGAGGGCTTAATGCTTTGAGGGCGATGGTAGCAACCGGGGTAGAGCAGAGGATGCTTTACAGGCTTTCTTCAGCAGTTAACATTTTCTGTCACTGAGTATGGTTTGGGGCTCCTGACAGTATCAAAGAGCCAGCTTGAAAGGTTGGAGCACATACAGAATGCGGCCATACGAGTTATTCTGGAGTGCACAAAAGACACACAAATTACAGGGAGACTCCGGTTAACGCCGGGGTTACGTTCTTGGAAAACGCGAATTTAAGTGAAACGACGTATAGCGAAACACTATTTCCAACAGAATAAAATGGAATACAGTGTATTATATAATTTTTATTTTGATGGTTGTTGATATTTATTGGCTAATTAAAGATGGGTTGGAGGGCGAGTGGTAGAGTTACTGGGCCGTAGAGGCATTACAACCACGACTCGCTCCAAAACTATTATCACCACTACTAGTATGCTCTCACCGGCTTTCTTAGCTAGATCTTCATAGAGAGACTTTGCTTTCTCTTGGATAACCATCCTGCTCACAGGCATATTCCGTTGGTCCTGGCTTTCAATCCAGACGGCCAATAGTGCTTCCATGTTCTCCATAAGACTACTTCTGGTACGAGTGATTTTGGAAGCACTCAAAGGGGTTACGTTTTTAGCACCCACTTTGATTTTGTCAGCACCTGCACGAATTGTCCTTACCGTGGTTGGAGGTAAACCATGGATTTTACCGATATCAACAGCCCGATAACCAGCTTCAAAACGACGTAACACATTTAACTCACCTCAAGAGTAACACTTTGCCTGGTTCTCTTACAACCAGACACACTATCAGCACTTAATGTGCGCTTTGAACTGTAATAGTAACACTGGGTCGTGAGTGCAGAGAATGGGCAGCAGGCCGCACAGAGTTTGAGGTACAGCAACTGATCCAGAGTAATACACATCAAGGTGACATAGTTATCTATAGTGATGGGTCAGTTGTGAGAAACAAACGGAGTGGTTGGAGTTTCATCACAAAGGCTACTGGACGATTCTTGAAAAAGGAGAGTATGTCATAAGAGGCTACGGCGTCCAGCATGAGAATGAAGGTTGAAGCCGTCACAGCGGCATTTCGTTTGTTAGAGGAGACCACTGCAAGACACATTGTCTTCATCACGGACTCAAGGAGTATGCTTAGTAAAGTGGAGAAAGGGATGTTTCGTGTGGAATGGCTCACCTCACTTCAGAAGTCACAGATTGTGAGAACTGTGTGGATTTTTTGCCCCGGCCATGCGGAAGTGCGGTGGGGGGGGGGGGGGGGGGTGAACAGGCTGATAGGCTGGCAGGGAATACACCGCTTGGTGGTCGATTACCTATGGACAAGGGAGAGGTGGTCGTGCGCCTGTGGAGACGGTGGAGAAATAGATTGAGAACCCGTATGTGGAAAGGATGAGATTGGCAGGGGTTCTGGTAGAATCTCAAAACTGAGAGGGAAGACCAGGAGAACTGTTAATCAGATCGCGATGGGAACGATTAGTAGTGTGACTCTTCGCTGAATATTGAACGAGGGGACCGAGCGCGTATGGAAATGTCCTGAGTGCACTGACGTCGGTTCTTAGCTCTGCTCAACTCAACTCATGTGTGTGTGTGTGCGCGCGCGCGTGTGTGTGTGTGTGTGTTGTGTGTGTGTGTGTGTGTTGTGTGTGTGTGTGTGTGTGTGTCGGCCGCCTTAATTTCCTAAGACATCAATTAGCATCTAATTTAGGCTGAGTTGACGGTGTAGCCTAGGTTAATTCTAAATATCGGTCCCGATGCGGATTCAAACCTATGAACCGCATGGATACTGATCCAACATGATGATGATAATGATGAGAATCTACTTCTGCCTTCTCCGTTTTTCACCGAAACACTTGCGCCACTCACAAACATGCGATTTCATCATTGCGGTATTACCATATTCATTCAGAAGCAAAGTTAATGCCTCCGTCAATGACCTCACAACCAATATACAAAATGTGTTATTCAGCCAAGGAAATGTCAACCTAGACGACACTACGTGCATAATACACTAACTCCAATCACTTGTGGCCAAAAATGAATGAGAAGGTTACAGCAACAAAGTTGATTAGCTGTGGTCCTTCGACTAGTGTCCAAGATCGATGCAATCTTTCAAAGTAGAGTTGATTACTCTGGGTGTTTTTAGAAGCTACAGACTGATGTACCAGACTTCCAGAATTATCCGAGAAAACCATCCAGTGTGAGTGTCAATATTATAAATACGAGGGAGTCATTTATTGATTAATTGCCATGGGCTTATACATCGTCTTATTTGAAATTATCGTGACTACCATGGGCTTATAAATTGTCTGGATTTGACATTGCGTTATTTATTTCATTTCGCTTAATTTCCACAATTTTAATATCCCGTAAATTGAAATTTACCCATGAGGAAGTTCTTTCATATCAATTTTTTCGAAAATGAACAGTTACATTGGTTAAATATTTAGTAGAAATCTCTATTAAATTGTGGTAAATTTTCAGAAATGGCAATGCCCACTAGTTCTCGAATTCGTCTAATTACACCTGATCATCGTTTGAAACAACTTTAGATTATAGTGATTTTAATTTAAAGGACTTTGTGAAAGATTCTGAAACTGTTAGCACGTGCAGTAATGTAATTATTCAGTTAAATTATTCAGCAGGTGGTCATGGGGGAAACAAAACTGTTAGTAAAAGTTTGTCATTATATGATGACATTTGTCAAATTATGTTTCGTCTAATGGGCCACACATGTACCCCTAAGTTTGCTTTGCCTATCACAAATAAACTGAGCAGTAATCTAATAATTATAAAATTGTGAAATCTACAGGCGAATGATGATTAAGTATCTAGGCAGTTGTTTGAGTTAAAGGAAATAAATCATCGTTGATTTGATTTGATGTATGTATGGCTAGACAGCTTTCAAAATAAAAGACAAAACGTCTAAAAATTCAAGATGCAGGAATCCGCTGGAAAGTCATGATGACCATCTTTTGAGACATCTAGCGATCTATATTGGTGCATTTTCAGGAAAGGGGTGAAACTGTGATTAGTCCTCGATATAGTGACAGACTAGTGAACAAACTGTAGCCCGCGATACAATGGAACCACCGGGGACTAGTCTCTCAAAAGATGTATTTACTGCAGGATAGCGCCTGCCCTCATCGTCTGCGCCTATAGTTTATACCCTACGTGCTCAAAGATTTGAGGTTTTGAAACATAAAACATACATTCCAGACTTGGCGCCATTGGACTTTCACTTGTCTGGACACTTGAAAGAATATTTGCGGAGTCAAGAGGTTTGCAGATGAGAAAGTAACAATAGAGGCAGTGCAAAATTGGCTTTAAGGCCACACCTAAAGACTTGTTCCCAGAAAGCAGCATCAAGCTAGTTGACGGGTGGACTGAGTGTGTTGCCAGCCTGGGAAGACTATGTTGATAAATAACACACATAACATTTCTGGTTTGCGCTTTTACATTCCTGTTACTTAATGACAGTTGGTGTGTCATAAAATGTTGAAATTATCTTTGATTTGATGAAACACTATATTTCTAACTCCACCAATATTATTTATTATATTTTCTATACTTGTGTTATCATCATCATCATCATCATCATCATCATCATCATCATCATCATCATCATCATCATCATCATCATCATCATCATCATCATCATCATCATCATCATCATCATCATCATCAACATCATCATTATCATCATCATCATCATCCAGTGGATTGTGTACTATGAAGGGCGTTGCTCCCCTAACAGTCTTTCTAAATACCTCCGTTTCACTCGCCAAGTGTCCTGACTCTGTTACTGCTGTCTGTACAGTACCTATCACATCCTGAATCCATCCGCATGGTGTTCTACCTCTTCTCCATGTCCTCCTTACGCCTCTTTTCATAATCATCCAACCCATCTCGTTAAATAAACATAATATTTTATTTATAATCATCATGCCATTAAGTTTTGGCGGTCATGTTTCGTCATCTTTCACGATCACTAGAGTCGTAGATTAGCTCCATGTTCTTGTCTCGACCATGCCATGTGGCCAAACCATCCAGATATTTACATCTCTGCCATCCTCTTGTCCTTTCCCCTTCAATTTTGCCAGTTGCCACCAAGTTCTCTGATATATTTCTTCTTATAGCGAGACCAAAAAGTTGTGTTTTTCTCAGAAACAACACGATATTTTATTACCCGCAATTTTATTTGTCTTGCCGGCGTGTGTGGCTAAGGAGCAACGAACACGGTTCGCATCACCGTATAAAAAAATTAAGTTGCATGTCCTTCACAGGACGTAGCAGTCAACCCCAGCATTTTTCGTTGTTCGTGATTCCTGGGCAAATTTTACGTTCAGTAGTTTGCCATTGCTTTTTGAACGACCGGCTCCTATACCTTTTTCGAAAAAACCAGCACCGCTGTGTTTCGAACCCGGGTATACGGGTTCACAAACCGCGTTCACAAGCCCTAAAAATAAGCTGCTGGCGATTTGGAAGACTGCCTTATGTTGATTTTTTAACAATGGTATGATCGTCGGTTTTTTAGAAAGCAATGGCAAACTACTGAATGTGAACTTGCCTAGTAAATCAGAAAGAGCCAAATAATGCTGGGGTTGATTCCAAAGTCATATAAAGAACATGCTACTAAATTGTAACTTTCGTAACAGTCTTCCTCAATATTAAGATCTTGTTGAATAGATTTGTCCACCGACAACACCATTATCATTACCACTGTCACCACCACCACTGTTTCCACTTTCATAACCATCACTACCACTATCACCACCACCATTACCACTACCTCCACCACCACCATCACCACTACCACCACCATTACCACCACCACCATCACTATTATCACCACCACCGTTAACACTATTACCACCACCACATTCACTATTACCACCACCATCATACCACTACCACTACCGCCATTTCCACCACCACTACCACCACAGTTACCACTATCACACTCCTATCATACCACTACCACCATCACCACCACTACCACCATCACCACCACCACCATCATTACCACCACAATTACCATAGTTGCCACTATCACCACCATCCTACCACTACCAGCCCTCCACCATTAATATCCCTTCTACCTCCACCATCATCACCACTACCACCACCATTATCACCACCGTTATCACCACTAACATCACCATTATCACCACTACCAACACCATTATCACCACTACCACCACCATTATCACCCCTACCACCACCATTATCACCACTACCATCACCATCATCACCACTACCACCACTATCATCACCACTACCACCACCATTATCACCACTACCACCACCATTATCACAACTACCATCACCATTATCACCACTACCACCACCATTATCACCACTACCACCACCATTGCCATCACTAATACCACCACGTGTACACCTCGGAGGAGCAAATGGATCACCTTGGTCTGGCAAGAATGCGACAGCTAGGAGTGACGAGGGGATCTGGCCGACGATCGACGCTCAGGGGAAAGGCGAGACGGACATATAATCAGATTGTTACTGGTACTGTTAATGTTGGGACTCTTCGCTGGCTGCTGGGGATTAGGGCGGAGCGCTTATGGAAATGTCCCGAATGCTGTGATGTCGGTTCCTAAATCAATCAATCAATCAATACCACCATTATCATCACCACTACCACCACCATCATCATCAATACCACCACCATTATCACCACTACCACCACCATTATCACTACTACCACCACCATTATCACCACTACCACGACCATCATCACCACTACCACCACCATTATCACCACTACCACCACCATCATCACCACTACCACTACCATCACCATCACCACTACCACTACCATCATCACCAATACCACCACAACCATCATCACCAATACCACCACCATTACCATCACCAATACCACCACTATTACCATCACTAATACCACCACTATCATTACCACTACCACCACCAGCATCACCATAACCACGTCATACCACAACCATCACTACCACACCAAGATCGCCAAAACTACCACATCAATCATAACTACCACCACCATCACCACGATAGCCATAATTATATTTCATTGCCACTTTCTGACTGAAAAATGGTGGTAATTTATGACCAGCACAATACGACTTCAATCTTGGTTGTTCATTCTGTCAGACCGCATTCTAATCATATCTTTATGTTTCATGTCTGCTATATATTTAACTCCCTCTAGCTCTGTTCCCATCAACCCCATTGCCACCTCCATTTTGATTTTCAGTAGATCACGGCGCCTATTAATTATATTTTACTCGCGACAACTGCTGTCATTAGAATCTGAGTTCTCTTTATCGCTATGATACTATAAAGTAATTCTATTCCGTGATGTCTTATAGAATGCCCGCAGCCTCGTTAATTACACTGTCTTTATAGTTCCATTTCTCAATACAGAAATAAAGACACTTCACTTTCAATTAGCTAATGAAATGTCTCAGATTAAAAACATTTCCCCGAGGAAAATAAATGTCTCAAACATTTTGCTGTTTGAGTGCAGGTTTATGTTCCAGTATGTGCCTGGTTTTCGTTTGCGTTTGTGAGTTTCATTTTATTTTCAAGTTTCTACCCTAAAAGTGTCTGAACCCCAGGGTTGTGATATTTAAAAATTTTGAATATGTTATTTTGAATTAAGCGCAATGAATTCACATATGTATACGAGTAATTGGCGCGGATAAAAATTCCATATTTGTATCGACACGGATACAATATCCATGTTAATAAGTGACGTGGAAATAACTTCCATATTTATAATGACACGCATACAACTTCCATATTTATACTGACGCGCATACAACTTCCATATTTATAACCGTTGCGGATGCAGCTTCTATATTTATGACTGCCGCGCATAAAACTTCTATATTTATGACAGTTGCAGATACAACTTATACATCTGTAACTCTCGCGGATACAACTTCCATAATTATGACTGTCGCGCAAGCAACTTCCATATTTATGATTGTCGCGCATTCTTCTTAAAAATTTAGTTGCATGTCCTTCACAGAACATAGCATTCAAACCCAGCATTTTGGCTGTTCGTGATTTCTGGGCAAGTTTTACGTTCAGTAGTTTGTCATTACTTTCTAAACGACCGGCACCTATAAATCTTCGAAAAAACCAGCACGCTGTGTTTCGAACCTGGGTATACGGGATTACGAATCGCGTCCGTAACACCCTTCGCCACGGAGACGGTTATTCCATATTTATGATTGTCGCACATACATGTTCCATATTTATGTTTGTTGCGCATACAACTTCCATATTATGACTGGCACGGATACAACTTTCATACCCATGGCTGATGCGGATACAACTTCCACGGTCCCCGTTATTCCGCGCTCTTTCTTGTGTAATAATTCAAGACCCCCCGCTACAGGTCTTCATGTGTATTAGGTGTATGGTGCTCACTATATATCTTACTAGCTGACACGGCCCGGCTTCGCCCAGTCACTGATGGGAAGCATCTCATTTAATTCATTTAAGTAGTCATATAAGTTCCCGTTCCCGTTACCGACTATCTATCTGTCTGTCTGTCTGTCTGTCTGTCTGTCTGTCTGTCTGTCTGTCTGTCTGTCTGTCTGTCTGTCTGTCTGTCTGTCTGTCTGTCTGTCTATCTAATCATTTATTGGTTGCAGTTAGAACAACCTTAGATAAACGAAGACCAACTTACAAAAAGCATTAGAAAGAGCACTTGAAAGATCTTTACATCTTCCCCAACAATTAACTTGGGTAAATGGAGCAGCGGCAGCAGCAGCAGAAGAAGAAGAAAAAGGAGGAGTAGGAGCTGGGAGGAGGAAGAGGGAGGTGGAGGAGAGAGGAAGAGGGAGGAGTAGGAGGGAGGAAGAGATAGGCGGAGAGAGGAGGAGGAGGGAAGAGGAGGGAGGAGGAAGGAGGAGGAGTAGTAAGGAGGAGGAGGGATTAGGAGGAGGAGAGAGGAGGAGGAGGGAGGAGGAGGGAGGAGGAGGAAGGAGGAGGATGAGGGAGGAGGAGGTGGGGGGAGGAGGAGGGGGAGGAGGGAGGAGGGGGGAGGAGGAAGAGGGAGGAGGAAGGAGACGGAGGAGGAGGAGGGAGAAGGAGGGAGGAGAAGAACGCAGGAGAAGGAGGGAGGAGGAGAGGGAGGAGGAGAGGGAGGAGGAGGGAGATGGAGGAGGAGGGAGGAGGAGGGAGGGAGAAGGAGGAGGATGAGGGAGGAGGAGGAGGCAGGAGGATGTGGGAGGAGGAGGGGAGGAGGAGTTGGAGGAGGAAGAGGGAGGAGGAGGGGGGAGGAGGGAGGAGGAAGAGGGAGGAGAAAGGAGGAGGAGGAGGGAGAAGGAGGGAGGAGAAGAACGCAGGAGGAGGAGGGAGAAGGAGAGGGAGGAGGAGGGAGATGGAGGAGGAGGAGGGAGGAGGAGGGAGATGGAGGAGGAGGAGGGAGGAGGAGGAGGGAGGAAGAGGGAGGAGGAGGAGAGAGGAGGAGGGAGAAGGAGGAGGGAGAAGGAGGAGGGAGGAGAAGGAGGGGGAGGAGGAGGAGGGATGTGGAGGGAGGAGGAGGAGGGAGGAGGAGGGAGGAGAAGGAGGGGGAGGAGGAGGGATGTGGAGGGAGGAGGAGGAAGGATGAGGAGGGAGGAGGAGAAGGGAGGAGGAGAAGGGATGAAGAGGAGGGAGGAGGAGAGGGAGGAAGAGGGAAGAGAAGGAGGAGGGGGGAGGACGTAGGAGGAGGAGGAGGGAGGAGGAGGGAGTAGGAGGAGAGAGGAGGAGAAGGGAGGAGGAAGGAAGAGGAGTGATTAGGAGGAGGGAGGAGGGCGAGGAGGCAGGAGGAGGAAGAGGGAGGAAGAGGGAGGAGGAGGAAAGAGGAGGAGGAAGGAGGAGGAAGAGGGAGGAGGAGGGAGGAGGAGGAGAAAGAGGGAAGAGGAGGAGGGAGAGGGAGGAGGGGGAGGGGAAGAGGAAGAGGGTAGGAGGTGGAGGAGGGGAGAGGAGGAGGAGGAGGAATATAACGCATATGCCTGTAGATTTAATAATGGCTGAAGTTGTTCCATGTCTTCTTAGAGTTGGCGACAGTGTAAAGAAATATAAAATCTTCAAACTTGATAGAGATAAGGTAACTATTATTTATTTATTCTTTAAGCATAAAAAGATGAGTTACAATGTTATGCATTATGCATTATTTTTATGAAAACTTTGAAAATGCCTTAAAGATTGTATCACTATTTATTATAACTCATATGCCGGTATATAACTATGGACTAAGAGTTTACAAATCTTTGAAAACGATGCAACAATATGATTATAAGTTATACAGAAAAGTTATGCCCATTGAAATAACTTTTACAGAGTTAGGTCCCCTCGCTGTATATAAATTATAATGAAAAATGGAAAATTAAATAATATTGGGTAAGCAGCAGATTTCACACTAAAAAAATATCACAGTGGGCTGCGCTGGAATGAAAGGAAGACGTGTAGAAAATTTCATCTCAATCGGATGGGCCGTTCGCGAGCGCATAAAGGACATACGGACATACAGACAGACGGAGATCGCCTTTTATATATAAGATATACCAACCGGCACTCGGTGGATGCTGTGGTCAATAATAACCTGGCCACCTTTACATCCCTGAACATTTCCTGGTTCCCAATTGAAGTTGGATCAACATCAAATCCCTGGCCGTGCCGTGCTATGGTACAGAGAGGCGGCCGCATCAGGCGGCACCGTAAGGGGGCAGTATAAGCAGCGAAGGAGAGGCGGCATTTCGAAGACTTGCATCATTAAGTGGCGGCATTTCACAGACTTGCAAAGCTTAAGTCGCTTAAAAGTCGACAGGATCGACTTCATTGCACTGGGTTTTTATCCAATTTGGCTCAGTCTCTTTCCGTAGCGAACTGCCGAAAGCGTCCTCAAAGCATGAACTCCGTAGCCCCAGTGAAGGAGTCTCCGAAAAAAAATGCACACGCACGTGGCCCGGAATCGAACTCACAATCTTCGGAGCCCGAGTCAGACGGCTTGACCACTTCGCCACGGACACTCCCGAAGATTTGCATCATAATGAGCAAAATCTACCGCACGGACCTGATCGACGCCAATGTAAATTTAAAACCAAAAAAAAAAACATAACCCCTCAATTGGGATTCGAACATATAATCACGAGACCGACTCACAAGCCTGCCATCCACAGCTCCTTCCCTTCTTCTATAGAGTCTGTTTTCAATTACAGAAATATATTCATGGTTCAAGGCCATAAAGGCCAGTTATGAGGTCCGTAAATACATTCTCCAGCAAATGACTGCAATCACAGACAGGTAATTATTCCAGATTGTTTTGGATTCACTCTGGCAATATGTCATAAAAGACAGCCCGAAGCTACAGACGAAACTACAGCCATCTTCGCCCAGGAGAAAGGCAGCATCGCCGGCCACAGGTTAATGTGTATCACCATCGTCGTTGAGCAGGGAGATTTGGGAGATTAGGTCGTGTCCCGTTATGCTTAATACTCTCCCTCACAAATTTGTTCAGATTTTTGCCCAGATGCATCCAACAAGAACTTCGCATTGCAGCAGATTGGCTATTAAGACAGGCAAAAATGAAGGGATATGAAATATTTTAGAAATATAAAATGCAAGAATATCAAAGAAAGACACATTTGGAGTGGAATGCACAGGAGGGGAAGAGAGGGAAGAAGAGGAAGACCATAATGTGCGTCGGTTCAAGATGGGATAACTAATTTACACATGTCACCAAGAGAGGCAGGACTGCTGGCTTGTGATAGACATGTCTATTCATGTTAAAGGAAAGTTGTGCACAGGAAAGGCCACTGAATATCCATGATTTATGCTCAGAGCGTAAATTAAATCTTCTTTCTATTATATCTATCACCCATCTATTACGTAAACCATATAATATATGTTAAGATAATCCTATAGAAGATACTGTCTTTGGGGTGTGAAGTGGTAGGCTCTCTAATCTTGTTCCTAATGAGAGTGGCATCTTTTGGGTTCACTCTTTCGGCTCCGCCTCAAGATTATAGCTTTTCGGCAGAGTTCCCTTCTTCTTCGTCTTCCCTTACCAAACGACTCCAGAACATTGTCTGGTGTCTGTTTCTAGGAGACCGGATCGAACCCGCAGCCGTTCTGGTCGGAGAAACAAGCAAGCATTATGGGAGTTGAACCGTGATGACTGCCTTGGTATCAAGCGAACTAACCACTATGCCATCGAAGCACCCCTCCCAATACTATCACTAACACCATTACCTCTGTCACCACCATTACCATTATCACTACCACCACTAATCTTTGTGGATGATAAGCCATAACCGTTGGACGGACAGGCTAGTGCCTGGCCACTACGCTCCCACAACAAGAGCAGCCCACTAAGCATACTGAACTGCCACACCTCAAGTAAATAATCCGAGACTTCTGGTCCCCAACATGGCGGATAGGCATTTGAACCGTTAAGTCTCTGGGGGTGTTTACGCTTTTGGCTACGGTTTACATTAGCATTTCCCTTGGACTGGTAGTGCATGGTCCCGTCGCCCTGCTACTGAGTGAGTGTGTGGCGCGACACTGTGAGCTGTGGGTTTCGTGTGGAATGCTTTTACATCTGTCCGCGGTTGTTTGTAGCATGAACTGCATGTTCGGAATGATAGGGGCCGGCTGTTGCTGAAATGACTGTTTTGTCTTTTCGGTTCACGGGTGCATTTTTCAGGAGACCCAGGTCGCTGGAACTACAGAGTTCGTGCTTTGTGCGGCGCTTTCGACGGATCGCCCTGCGGAAAGAGACCGAGCCATATGGGATAAAACCCGGGTGAATGAAGTCTTCCTGGTGACTGCCGATTCTATCCGAACTGTATTTTTCGTGGAGGACTTTTGTGTTGGCATTCTTGCGGCGGCATTATGCACAGTGTACCTGTGCGGGCTGCAGATTTGCCGAGACTCCTATCTTTTCCACTTTTTACATTGGGCAGTGGGGAGCATTTTGTGTGATATTCACTGGCACAGGAACGGAGCATAATAGGGATGACCCGTTGCTGTGAAGTTGGAACCGCGACTAACTAACTCACTAAGTAAGTAGTCCAAATATGTCAATGAAATTTTTAAAAAAGAAAAGAAAAGAAAACCCCGCAGTGTTGATATTTTCCCTGTTTTGATGGTTGAAGAAGACTTCGGTTGAAACGGTTTTATCTAAATGTGTCTTTCTTGTTTGGAGCTACCTGATCACATTATAGAACTCATGCTATTGTAAGGAAGCGAAACATCGACAATAAGCAGACAAGCGGAGAAACATCTAAATGATGATGATCTAGTGAGATAGCGAAACATGACCGCTCATGGCACATGATGATGATGAATGAAATATTATATTTATGTAACGAGACATGAATCTCTTGGAAAAAGATAATTATGAAGAGAGGCAGGCATATGTAGGAGGCGGAGAAGAGAAAGATCACGATATGAGTGGATTCAGGAATGCGATTGATAATGTGTTGTCGACAGCAACAGGGTCAGGTAACCTGACAGTGGAAATGTGGTTTCTGAGGAAAATGCAAAGAATGTCATAGGCTAACAGAAAACCAATGAGGAATGTTTTACAAGAAGCATATGAAAACAGTAAATTTATTCTAGAAATTAGACATAGCAAAGATTATTTTTGAGGCACTTTAGGAGAAAGAATAACCTAGAAACTTAGTGACAGTTGGCAAAATTGAAGTGAAAAGAGGAAGGAGAAGATAGAGCGAAAAATACCTGGATGGCTTGGGCGCATAGCTTAATTTGGACAAGAATTCAGATCCGATTGGGTGATGGAGATCCAGTGAGATGGCGAACCATGACGGCACACGCTTGTCGACAATAGGGGCTGGAGATCCAGTGAGATGGCGAACCATGACCGCACACGCTTGTCGACATTAGGGGCTGGAGATCCAGTGAGATGGCGAACCATGACGGCACACGCTTGTCGACATTAGGGGCTGGTGATGGAGTGAGATGGCGAACTATGACGGCACACGCTTGTCGACATTAGGGGCTGGTGATGGAGTGAGATGGCGAACCATGACCGCACACGCTTGTCGACATTAGGGGCTGGAGATCCAGTGAGATGGCGAACCATGACGGCACACGTTTGTCGATTTTAGGGGCTGGTGATGGAGTGAGATGGCGAACCATGACGGCACACGATGATGATTAATTAGATTATGTGTTCATTCGTTTTTCGGTATCAGCTTTACAATAATAACCGTCCTAATTTGATATAATTTCATTAATAGCAGATTTTTTCAGTCACTAACATTTCACTTAATAGCAGACTTTTTCAGTCGATAACATTTCACACAATAGCAGACTTTTTCGACCGATATCATTTCACATAATAGCAGACTTTTTCAATCAATACCATTTCGCATAATTGCAGACTTTTCAGTCGATGCCATTTCACTAATAGCGGATTTTTTTCAGTCAATGCATTTCACTAATAACCGACCTTTTCTTGTCTCTAATTATAGTGGCATCCAGCGGACTGGCTATCCAGTTTGACCCCATAAGTCATAGATTTTCAGTACAGATGCGAGTATTAACTTTATTAAGGGGCTGGACTCATTTCTATCTGCTGTTCGTAATTGCTTTTCTCATTTCTATAATCAAATCTACCGGAACTAAGAAGTATTTGAAATAGGAGTTCACTGTGGTTCTCATGTAATTATTTTCAGGTTTTCTGAAACTAACGATCCTTAATTATCTAGTTAACAAAGCAATTTATTTTTCCATTATCCGCTTGTAGTTTATATAGTTTCTTTTTCTCATTTTATTGTGTTATCATATATGATTTCCCCCCACCCTTTTTACTTGTAGTTTTGTTTTTTGCATTTACCTTTTTCTCAGGCATTTGCAATATTTTCATTTATCTTTATTTTGTCATTGAATAGTAATAGTGCATTGTATTTCATTTCCGAACTATTTTATTGTCATCATTAATTTCTAGCTACACAACCAGTTGTAGTGTTATTTATTTCTGCATCCCCATCTCGTTGGCATTTTATAATTTTTTTTATGATTCCCTATCTTTGTGTGGTTATCAATTATTTATGTTTGCTCGGTAAAGAACATAATAGGACAATCAAACACTGCATTTGATAAAATGACGAACATTTTATGCAATAAATCTTTGACGTTGAAGTTAGAAAGATAATTCTTGCATGTTACATAGAACCAGTTCTAACAAATGGCCGTGAATCCTGGACATTTAATATGATTGACGTCATTATCGCTGTTGAAAGATTATCTATATCTATAAAACAAAGTGTATGTATATATGTATGTAAATATGTATGTCCTTTATTTGTTCGCGAACGGCCCATCCGATTGAGATGAAATTTTCTACACGCCTTCCTTTCATTCCAGAGCTGTCAACTGTCATAGTTTTTTTTTCTTCTTCCTCCTCCTCCCTCCTCCCCCTCCAAAATACGTACGTAAATATATGATGATGATGATGAAAGAATCCCCGAACCAAAACGCTAGGGAAAGGGAAGAAAATGACGTGACTACACAGAATCGTCACACGGCAATCATCATCATCAAGTGCCGTGCCGGCTGGCGTAGGCGTTCATGGCTCTCCGTAGATCTCAGTCTTTGGTTTTTTGGATCAACTCTGCTGCTGATATTCCTCCATGCCACGGCAATATCAATAACAATTCATCTTTTTATGTGTAAGGAAGTTATCTACAGTCGTGTAGAAGGGAAGAACTAGACGAGTATGAATTCGGAATGGCGAACTCTCTCCTCCTCTCTTCTCCTCCCTCCTCCTCCCTCTACCTCCTCCCTCCACCCTCCTCCTCTTCCTCCTCCCTCTTATCCCTCTCCCTCCTCCCTCCTCCTTCTCCCTCTTCCTTCTCCCTCTTCCTCTCCCCACCTCCTCCATCCTACTCCCTCCTACTCCCTCCTACTCCCTCCGCCTCCTCCTCATCTTCCCTCCTTCTCCCTCTCCCTCCTCATCCCTCCTCCTCCTCCTACCTCCTCCCTCCTCCTCCCTCTACCTCCTCCTCCTCCCTCCACCCTCCTCCTCCCTTCTCCTCCTCTTCCTCCTCCTTTCCTTCCTCCTCCTCCTCCCTCTACCTCCTCCTGCCCCTACCTCCTCCCTCCCCCTACCTCTTTCCTACTCCCTCCTCCTCCTCTTCCACCTCCCTTCCTTCCTCCCCTCCTCATTCTCCCTCCCTTCCTCTCCTTCCTTCCTCTCCTCCTTCCTTCTTCTCCTCTGCCTCCTCCCTCTTTCTCTCCCCTCCTCCTCCCTCCTCCTCCTTCTCCTCCTCCCTCCTTCTCCTCCTCCTCTCCCCTCCTCTACCCTCTTCCTCTTCCCCTCCTCCCTCTCCCTCCTCCATCCTCCTCCTCCCTCTTCCTCCTCCTCCCTCTTCTCCTCCTCCCTCTTCCTCCCTCTCCCCTCCTCCATCCTCCTCCTCCCTCTTCCTCCTCCTTCTTCCTCCTCCTTCCTTCTCCTTCCACCTCCCTCTTCCTCCTCCTCCTACCTCCTCCCTCCTCCTCCCTCCTCCCTTTTCCTCCCTCCTCCTCCTCCCTCTAGCTCCTCCCTCCTCCTCTCCACTCTTCCTCCTACCCTCTTCCTCTTCCCCTCCCCCTCCTCCCTATCCCTCCTCCTCCCTTCACATTCCTCCTCCTCCCTCTTCCTCCTCCTCCCTCCTCCTCCTCATCCTCCTTCTCCCTCCTCCTCCTTCTTCCTCCCTCCTCCTCCTCCCTCCTCCCCCTCCTCCTTCCTCCTCCTCCCTCTCCTCCTCCTCCCTCCCTCTTCCTCCCTCTACCTCCTCCCTCCTCCTCCCTTCACATTCTCCTCCTCCCTCTTCCTCCTCCTCCCTCCTCCTCATCCCTCCTCCTGCCTTCTCCTCCTCCCTCCTCCTCCTCCCTTCACATTCCTCCTCCTCCCTCTTCCTCCTCCTCCCTCCTCCTCCTCATTCCCTCCTTCCTCCCTCCTCCTTATTCTTCCTCCCTCCTCCTCCTCCTCCCTCCTCCCCCTCCTCCGTCCTCCTCCTCACTCCTCCTCCTCCCTCCTCCTCCTCCCTCCTCCTCCCTTCACATTCCTCCTCCTCCCTCTTCCTCCTCCTCCCTCCTCCTCATCCCTCCTCCTCCCTCCTCCTCCTCCCTCCTCCTCCTCCCTCCTCCTCCTCCCTCCTCCTCATCACTCCTCCTCCCTCCTCCTCCTTCTTCATCCCTCCTCCTCCTCCCTCCTCCCCCTCCTCCTTCCTCCTCCTCCCTCTCCGCCTCCTCCCTTCTCCTCCCTCTACCTCCTCCTCCTCCTCCCTCTACCTCCTCCTCCTCCCTCCTCCTCATCACTCCTCCCCCTCCTCCTCCTTCTTCCTCCCTCCTCCTCCCCCTCCTCCTTCCTCCTCATCCCTCTCCGCCTCCTCCCTCCTCCTCCCTCTACCTCCTCCTCCTCCCTCTACCTCCTCCCCCCTCCTCCCTTCACATTCCTCCTCCTCCCTCTTCCTCCTCCTCCCTCCTCCTCCTCTCTCCGCCTCCCTCCTCCTCCTCCTCCCTCTACCTCCTCCCTCCTCCCTCCTCCTCCCTTCACATTCCTCCTCCTCCCTCCTCCTCCTCCCTCCTCCTCCCTCCTCCTTCTCCCCCTCCTTCTCCTCCTTCTCCCTCCTCCTTCTCCCTCTTCCTCCTCCCTCCTCCTCGCCTCCTCCTCCACCCTACTTCTCTCTCCTCCTCCTAATCCCTCCTCCTCCCTCCTATTCCTCCCTACTCCTCCTGTCTCCTCCCTCCTCCTCCCTCCTCTTTCCTCCTCCACCTCCCTCTTCCTCCTCCCTCCTCCATTTACCCAAGACAGACAGACAGTCAGACAGATAGTCGGGAATAGGATCTTATATGACTACTTATATAATTTAAATGAGATGCTCTCCACCATGGGCTGGGTCGGGTCAGACAGACAGATAGACAGATAGATAGATAGATAGATAGATAGATAGACAGACAGACAGACAGACAGACAGACAGACAGACAGTCGGGAACGGGAACTTATATGACTACTTATATGAATTAAATGAGATGCTTCCCACCAGGAGTTGGGCGATGCCGGGCCGGGTCAGACAGACAGACAGATAGATAGTCGGAACGGGAACTTATATGACTACTTATATGAATTAAATTAGATGCTCCCCATCAGGGTCTGGGCGAAGACGGGCCGGGTCAGACAGACAGACAGATAGACAGACAGACAGACAGATAGTCGGTAACGGGAACGAGAACTTATATGACTACTTATATGAATTAAATGAGATGCTCCCCACCAGGGTCTGGGCGAAGCCGGGCCGGGTCAGCTAGTAGTTTATAAAATCAAGTTATACTTCTCCATAGCACAAAGCCAGGGCTGAATTAGAGACCATGTGTTGCCAACGCAACGTGATCCCTCTCTCGGCCTGCTTAGTTTACCCCAGAGGAAAATAACACCAATACGTCTGGAACAAGACAAGCTGCAGAATCTACCGGATCAGCAACGTAATACTCTAACTGTCCGCCTGTCGAAGCTTCGAACCTAGACCGGTTGCTGACCAAGGCTTAGGCCGTGGTCTGCCCTGCCACGACATTTAGTTTTTAGGTTGCATTCTCCCATTCACCAGATGCCGTTGGCTCATTGTGGGATATTGGGTTTGGTGAGCGCCGCCCAACATTCGACTCTAACAGAAAGCAGTTAATACGTACTGTCTACGGACAATTAGTAAACAAGCAAACAATCTCTTAGTAGATTCAAAGATGTGGTTTTACAGAAAAATGCTGAACAATACTTGGACAGCGAAAGTGAGACCCCCCCCCCCCTCCCTTCCCACACTAGGTACATTCTTCCGGTTTCAAGATGGCGACGGACGGTCGTGTTGTTTTGTGTTCGTTAACTTTTTCGCGTAAGGGATGGATTTATTCATTTCTTGCGTGTAATTGGTGTGCCAGGATGTAAAACCAGGAGTTTCTACTCAAGATCTGCGCGGGTGCTACGGAGTTCGTGCATCGAGCGAAGCCATCCTTGAGTGAATTTTCAGCAGCGTGTGTGGTTCTCAATCAAAAGTCAGTGTTTACGTTTTTTCAACATGGCGGAACAACGTGTGTTTTCCGAACGATCAGCAGTCAACATACCGAAGCGGCGTGGTAGCCGCGCAGGGAAAAAGAAGCCAGGTG
This sequence comes from Cepaea hortensis, assembly GCA_963921405.1. Lineage (NCBI taxonomy): Eukaryota > Metazoa > Mollusca > Gastropoda > Stylommatophora > Helicidae > Cepaea > Cepaea hortensis. The sequence continues at coordinate 41,908,771 of OY992883.1, forward strand.
CAAGGCCCAGAACACTTCGGATGAAGACACAGTGACAGTGCAAGAAATCAAGGCTGTGCTTCGACGATCAAAAAACAGTGCTCCAGGTCCTGATGGCATAAGATACGACGACATAAATAGGTGTACCGACAATGAGCTAGAGAAACTAGCAGACATGTACAACAACAGTATAGGGAGTGCTAGCATCAAGGAGGAATGGTTACACAGCTATCTGATTCCCTTGCCGAAGCCTGACAAAGACCACAAGAAAATTCAGGGATATCGAATTATAACCATGCAGAATACAATAGGCAAGCTGCTGGAGAAGGTAATTGCCAGGAAAATATCAAGCCAACTAGAGAGGCAAGGTGTTTTCCCACCTACCCTGGGTGGGTACCGTCCAAAAAGAGAAACCTGGACCAATGCAGCAGTCTTTGCCCATGATGTCTATGAAGGTTTCCACTCAGGCACTGAAACCGTTGCTGCAGCGATTGATCTTGAGGACGCATACAACAGAGTACCACTGGATTTTTTAATGTTTCAGCTTCTTGAACTAAACGCAAGTCCATTCCTCCTTAGTTGGATCGCTGCAGCTCTCTTCCAACGGAAAGTAGTTTTTAGATGTGGCAGTTGGACTTCGGAACCAACAACAATATATCCTGGCCTACCACAGGGATCACCATTATCTCCGGTACTGTTCAACGCCTACACAGTGAGAATCACCAGTGAGCAGATCACTGGACCTGGCAGGACATTGTCATATGCCGATGATGTTTTAGTGTATCGTCAGGGTAAGGATAGAGAGGAGGTTGCTGTGGAGCTACAAACCGAACTCAATCGCATAAGTACTTGGTGTGATGAAGCTGGGGCAATGGTCAACCCAACAAAGGCAACAGTGACTTGGTTCTCGTTGAATAATCATATTGTCAACAATCCAACACCAACTGTAATGCTGTGTTCAGAGACGGTGGAAAGAACGCAGGCAATGAATTACCTGGGGATACGGTTTGATCGAAGCCTTGCTTATAATGTGCACATAGACCAGGTGATAACAAAGGCCAAGCGGGGTTTGGCAGCGATGCGGGTGATGGCGGCAGCAAACTGTGAGCAGCGCCATCTATGTCTTCTGTACGAGGGGCTGGTCATGTCTGTTTTGGAGTATGCAATGGCAATCCTGACTGTCAGCCATAAGCAGATAGAAAGGATGGAAAGGATACAGAATGAAGCTATGCGCATTATTCTTGGATGTACAAGAGATACAGCATGCAGGGCGATGCGCTACCTTCTTGATTTTCCAACCATTGAAGAGAGAATGCAAGTTTGCAGGGCACGCGCCTACCTCAGAATTAACGCAAACACACAGCATCCACTGCATAGTGAAATTAGGAAGGTGAAGGGCAGCAGGTTAAAAAGAGGACGGTCGTGGATGGGTCAAGCCGAGGACATTCTTCAACAGGTGTGTTCACTTGAGGACTTAGAACCTGGCGAGGAGTGGGTGCAAGTGCCAACAGACTTCTGCACATCCTTTTCAGTTTGCATCCAACTAGATAGAAAATGCAGACAAGAAAATCCGGCTGCTGTTGAGGCTGAAGTACAAGCGTTGATTTTCGAGAATTCGCTAGACAGTGACGCGGTCATCTACACAGATGGGTCGGTCATCCGACATGTGAGAAGCTCATGGGCCTTTACAGCTCGGGCCGGAGGGAGAATTGTGAAGGAGGACTCTGGTGCTTTCACTGAAACCACAAGTAGCCTGACCATGGAAGTCATGGCAGTAAGTAAAGCAATAACATGGCTCGAGACACAGACATTCACTAGGGCTTGTTTCCTTAGCGACTCAATGAACATGATCAAGAGGATAGAGGAGGGGTCGATCCGAAGAGAATGGTTGCTGCCTCTGAAGCGGTCTCGGCTGGCAAAGATTAGTTTCATCTTCGTGCCAGGGCATGCGGGAGTACAAGGAAATGAGCGGGCTGACAAGCTCGCAGGTGAGGCTACTGTTGAGGGCGGACGCGCCATGGACCAGGCTGACATTCTGAATGCTCTACGAGAAGTGAGACTTTTGCAAGAACCAAGTGATGACTGTGAATCTACAACAATGGCCAGACTGCGAGAGCAGCAAATTAAAAGAGGGGTGGCCAAACAAGAACACTACGCAGGAAGCCAAAGAAGATTGATAAACCAACACAGAACTGGCGTCGTTAGCCGCTACACGCTGCGGGATTTGCTGAGGAGGGGATCCGAGCACTTATGGACTGAATGGTCCGATGTGCAACGAGGATGATCTGTCGACTAACTAACTAACTAACTAACTAGGTACATTGCTTCTATATGTGGCTTAACTTCCACGATCGTTCTCTTCTGATGGTCGATGCCATGTAGCGATGGTGATCGCCGTCCACTGATTTGTGTCTCGTGTACTGACAATCATTTCTGATGTGCTTCCATTCCATGATATCAAACTGTCCAGCATCTTCTCTCTTGGTCTCCCTCTATCTTTCGTGCCCTCCATTATTCACATTCTCATTACGTATGTTCAGAATGTCATTCCACCTCCCTTCGCATTTTCTCCCTATTAATCACCCCACCCCTGCCCCTACATAGTACACGTAAAAATGGAAGCTAAATTTAATAGCACATACTAGAACAAGTCTAGAAGTCTACATAACACGTGATTTGTGGGTCTACTTACGTTATAATGCGAATTTCAGTAGGGCGAGAAGTACAGAACTGTAAAGTATGGAGGGAAAAACAATATCAAGTAATCGGTTCTTGTATTAACACGATCTTGAAATAATCTTAAACCCCAACCCCTTCAGGATGGGGCGGGAGGGGGGGGGGGAATTCCGCACCGGTTGAGAACCACTGATGTAAGTAAAATAAAGGCCCCTTGTACGCACAAGGGTATACGGTCCAAATCCCCAATTTTAATAAACCACTCAGCACTCGAAGTGATGTGATCAGTATCAGACCGACCGCCGTCACTTCCTGTGACATTTCTTGGTACCCATGTTACGCTGGGCGTTTGGGTCAATTTCACCAAAATCCACCTCGATTTGGATTCGAACACATGACCACCGGGTAAGTTGGCAAGCGTGCTAGCCACTGTACTGTCGCGGATTCTTGGTTGTATAGGGTGTTTTTCTAATGGCTGTGCAGTTTTTGAAAATATTTCCGTTCCAAGTTTTGTATTCACCTTTTGCAAAGTTCATGCAACATAATAGGTAAATACAACGCTTGGACCGGCAATATTTTCAAAAACTGCACAGTCATTAAAAATACACCCTGTATATATACTGTATTATTATCAGTCACTGGGGAATCAGTCAGGCCATTAAAATAACGCAAGATATAAATACTTATGTAATGGTAAACATTAACTGATTCTGTGCCGAAGGATAATATATCGCTAAATTTGACCTCTTATTTGGACGGAAAGACGATATATCGCCATACTAAGGTGATCGTGTTATTTTGTTTCGTGGTATCTTCTGCGATTTTAATCCTGAGTGAACGGAAATTTACATTACAATAATTGTCATTTAATTCTGACTACATTTGGTGGAAACCTACTTTTTATTTAGCACTGAATAAGTTAATAAAAGTCTAAAGTGAGCAATTCGAATCGTAAATAAGCAATGCAAACAGCATTTTGCATACAATAAGTATAAGTATCAGAGATGTGCCCAGAAGAGAATCTTTACACAGACTGAACGAACTGAGGTGTAAAGTAAAGGGATAAAGAGCGCGTTAGTATACTCGCTAGTGGGCTACGTTGGTAATGCCAATAGTCAGGCTTCAACACCAGCGTTTGTCGTCCGCTAAAGCGCGGGAAATACTGTCCAATTTTACCTCCGTACACCCAGGCCTACAAAATGTGAGGGTTCAAGGACATCACAGACATATGGCAGCTTCCTGCGTTAGGACTACGATGAAAGTAATTTAGTTGCGCATCCTTTATATGACGTCACAGTCAACTCCAGCATCTTGTTTGGCTGTTTGTGATTTCTTGGCAAGTTTACGTTCAGTAGTTTGCCATTGTTTTCTGAACCACTGGCACTAATACTATTTCATAAAAACCAACGCGAAGCTGAAAAATCACCCGCTCTTGTGTTTCGAACGCGGTATGTGGGATAACGAAATGCGTTCGTAAACTCTTCGCCACGGAGCAGAAGATGAAAGTAAAGGGATAGGTGATCGGTCAGCAGTGAAACCAACATGAAAGGAATAAGACAACCAAAGAGAACGGGCTTATCTTCCCCTTCTTCTGTCCTCTTTCGATGGGGTTGTGTCACACCGAGTTATGCCCCTCAAAGGTCAGGGTGTCCAACTTTGGCATGCATTTGTGTCAGGTTTACTTCCTCTAGAGCAGTGGTTCTCAACCTTTTTTTTTTGGCCCGTTCCCCCCTTCACCATATTTTCAGAACACCATCCCCCCTTTCGTATTTCCTACCTAAAAATTCCCCCCCCCCTTTTTTTTTTACACAGTATACGTAATAATGGAAGCTAAATTTAATAGCACATACTACAACAAGTCTAGACATCCACATGAAACGTGATTTGTGGGTCTACTGACTTTATAAAATGAATTTTAGAAGGGTGAGACGTACAGAACCGTAAAGTATGAAGGGAAAAACAATATCAAGAAATCGGTTCTTGTATTAACGCGATCTTGAAATAATATTAATTCGGCACTCTTCCGAATTCCGGTCCCAAATAGTTCCGCAGTGAATGTAGTGAATAAGAATCCCTTACAGGACCTCATTGTGTGATTACTTCCGTTTTGACTACTTCCTTAGTTACATATAAATAAATACGGAGATACCGATACTGATACAGAGGCTTTCAATACACTTGTTTCTACTTGATGTAAAGAAATATTATAATGCCAGGCAGACCATCAGCTCGGGTAGAGTGTTACAACTGGATGCTGCGTAACAATCCACTGTTGGGAGGATTTGATGCTCAGGGACAGTCAGTGGTCGTTGAAGTTGACGAGAGCTACTTTTGTCCACCGAAAGTACCACCGTGGCCACTTTCGTCGTGGTCAATGGGTAGTTGGCCTGGTTGAACGTGGTAGTGGTCGTTGCTGGTTTGAAGTTGTGGAAAGGCGAGATGCGACAACACTGGAACGCATTATAAGTGATCACGTCTTACCAGAAACGACCATTGTCACCGATGCCTGGCGAGGCTACAACAACGTAGGTCAACTAAACCATGGCATCTACGATCATGCAGTTGTTCATGCCAATAACTTTGTTGACCCTGTACACAGTGACATTCACACCCAAACAATTGAAGGGTTGTGGATGCAAGTAAAAAGGAAACAAAGATACCAAGGTGGCACTAGTCGTACAGTGTTTTAACACTTATTTAGCAGAATTTCAGTGGCGCCACAGTCACAAAGTACATGTTTTCGGACAATATTTACAACTTTCGTGCCACAATTTCGAGATATAATTTCATATATTGATGCAGGCTGCTGTAGGTCTGATTGATCATTATCATTGTCACCAGGCTGCTGTGGGTTTGATTGATCATTATCATTGTCAGCAGGCTGCTGTGGGTCTGATTGATCATTATCATTGTCAGCAGGCTGCTGTGGGTTGATTGAACATACATTAGCATTGTCAGCAGGCTGCTGTGGGTCTGATTGATCATTAGCATTGTCAGCAGGCTGCTGTGGGTCTGATTGATCATTAGCATTGTCAGCAGGCTGCTGTGGGTCTGATTGATCATTAGCATTGTCAGCAGGCTGCTGTGGGTCTGATTGATCATTAGCATTGTCAGCAGGCTGCTGTGGGTCTTCTTCTTCTTCTTCTTCGTTCATCCGGAGTTTTTTTTCGGATGTGATTGCGTTGTGCCTGTTTACAGCAGAGCTGCGTTCTTGCGCCGTTAGGCCGACACATCCGACTTCTGCGGGCATTTGTTGACCGGGTTAACCTTCCCGGGGGTTTCTTAGGACGTTTGACTCTCACTGTTGTGGTGTTATCCCCCATCCCAGCTGGTCCATATAGAACAGCCAAAGATCCTGGTCAGCCCTCAAGGGAAGGCAGGGGCAGACCATGGGCATTCCCCGCCATCCAAGGAGGCTTCCATACTTGCAGAGCCGATACATAGCGCTCTGGTACTGGGCTCACCCAAGGAATCGTCACGTCCTGCACATGGCTGCTTAGCCTCACTTCCGTATATTGGGCCTTCCGTTCACCATAGGCTGTTCTTCCGGAAACCAGAAGTATGCAGTCTGCAGATGACATCCACACAGTGAGCTTTCGATTCGGACTTTCCATGTAATGGATTTGCTAGCCAAGCAATATTCCATTTCGTGCCACTAGGACACTTTTCCACCTTTTATGAAGCCCACACAGTGGGCTTTTGATTTGGACTTTCCACGTAATGGATTTGCTATCCAAGCAATATTCCATTTCGTGCCACTAGGACACTTTTCCACCTTTTATGAAGCCCACACAGTGGGCTTTTGATTTGGACTTTCCACGTAATGGATTTGCTATCCAAGCAATATTCCATTTCGTGCCACTAGGACACTTTTCCACCTTTTATGAAGCCCACACAATGGGCTTTTGATTTGGACTTTCCACGTAATGGATTTGCTATCCAAGCAATAATCCATTTCATGCCTCTGGGTCTTCATGCACCTTTAAATGTCAACCTGTATATAGTTAAAGTAATCTGCGGTCAACTTTAGCTTGTTGATATCTCCATAGAGCTTGTCCTCAAATGAAGCAGGTGTGGGCCAAAATATCTTTCTCTGTTCTGCATACGTTGGGCAATCCTGCAGCAAATGTTTTGCTGTCATTTTTCCAGTTCTACAATTACATTCATCGGTATCTCCTATCTTTAGTTTATTGAACAAGTGGTATTTCAGCCTGTTGTGTCCTGTGCGGAGTCTGAAGATTGCTACTTGTTCTCTTCTGTCGAGTTTGTAATATGCATCATCCTTCTGATGGCCTGGATGCTCTGATTCCCATTTGGTTCTATAAGTGCTTTTTATCAACCTCTTTGCCTCATTATAGGTTATGTCTATGTCAGGCTGTGGTAGTCGTCCGCCCTCTTTTGCCAGTCTGTCAGCCTCTTCGTTTCCAGGTATACTGCAATGTGATGGGATCCACTGTATTACAACTTTTTTGGATTTCTGGCATAGACCATGGAGTGCTGCTCTTAGGTCAGTTAGTTCTGTGCTGTTATTGCTCTTCAGTATTGAGACAGCTGACTTTGCATCTGTGAAGATAGCTATTTGCTTCTCTTTATTTTCCTCCATCAGGAGCATTTCTGCTGCAGTTTTCAGAGCCTCTACCTCCGCTTTGAAGTTACTTGAAAATTTTCCAGTTGCCATTGAATGTGTTTTTTTCGCTCCATTTTTTAAATTTAGGAGAATTCCTCCTCCTCCATTCTCTATTGAATTTTTGGCTGATCCATCTGTATATGCATGGGTCCAATTCCTGCTTGGGTAATGTTCTTTTATGTAGTTTAGGGTTATTTCTCTTCTTTCGGTTTCATGCTGAGTGTTCTTTTTCTCAATACCAGGAATGTTTTCTATCATCTCAGGCAGTTGCTGCTGTCTCCAAGCTGGGAACTTGTGTGCATTGTGTATGGGCTTGACTGTTGATATGTTAAGAATAGGATCTGACCTAATCCTTCGTTTTGCAGTTTCTACAAAGTTGCTACGCTTCAGTCTTCCCTTTCCAAAACCATTAAATCTGTTGTACATAGGGTGGTCTGTCAATCTTCTAAATTTTTCTGCTTGTTGCTGGGCTCTGCTATCTCTTCTATCCTGCATTGGTTGTAAACAAGTGATCTTTTCTAATTCATTAATAGGCGTTGTCTTCAGGCTTCCAGTTATGATTCGCATTCCTTGATTTTGGACTCTACTTATTTTGTTAAAGTTTGACTTAGCTGCTGTTGCCCAAGCTGCAATGCCATATTCCAGTACTGGCCTCACCCGCCCAGTATATAACTTCTTGAGAACTTTCTCATCTGCTCCCCATGTTGTACCAGCAAGCTTTTTCATGATTGCCATTCTTTGCCTTGCTCTTGTTCGATTTTTCTCAACCTGTGTCTTCCATGTCAGGCGACTATCAAAGGTGACTCCTAGATAGTTTGGATTTTCTTCATGGCGCAATATTTTTCCATTCAATACCAGCTTAGGTTGCTGAGTTTTAGTTGAGAGGGAGAACACTGTGCATGTTGTTTTCTCCTCACTTATCTTCACTAGCCATGATTTTGACCAGTCCTCTAGCGCTAATAGGGCTTGCTGTATTCTGCTGTTAGCTGTACTAATATATTCTTCAGATGTCCATATGGCTTTGTCATCTGCAAAGGATGATGTGTGTACTCTGGCTGGAAAATTTTCCGTGATGTCGTTTATATATGCTAGGAATAATGTTGGTGAAAGAACTCCTCCTTGGGGGACACCTTGCTCCAACAGCATCATTTTGCTGGTTTGTCCTTGTACTTTTGTCCTGGCAGTTCTGTTCTCAAGGTAGTGGCTGATCCATTTGTACATTTTCCCGCAAACATGCATTTTTTGCAGTTTTACTTTCAGTCCTTCCTTCCATACTTTATCAAATGCTTTTTCTAAATCTATCCAGACTGCTAGTGTGTGCTTTTTCTCTTGGAAGGCATCCTCTATTTCCTGAGCTATATAGGTTATTTGATCTTCAGTAGATCTGTACTTTCTGAATCCTGCTTGGTGAGGTGTTAAGAGTTGGTTTTCTTCCAGATGCCATGTTAGCCTGCCATTGATAATGCGTTCCATTAATTTTCCTACACAGCTAAGAAGACTGATAGGTCGATAGCCATTTGGTTCTTCCAGGTCTTTTCCTTTCTTTGGGACTGGTATTAGTATAGCTTCCTTCCATGCCTGTGGGACTATTCCCCTCTTCCAGCTGTAATTTAGGACTGCTAGTAGTTTCTTTTTTGCCTTAGTGCCTAGTCCTATTAGCATTTCATTTGTGATTCCATCCTTTCCTGGTGATGTCTTCTTTTTTAGGGTATTCATTGCCTGTTCCATTTCTTCCATTGTTAGATTTGCCATCATATATTCTGCTGCTGTCTCTGTATATGTATGATGCATCTGTTTATCTTTGATTGCTTTCTTCTGTTCGGCTGTAATATCAATGTGGTTTGCACTGGCATAGTGTTCCATTAGTGCATTTGCAGCCTTTTTTCCTGTAAGCAAGGAATTTCCTTGTTTAATTGTTATTTGTTTGTTTCTAGGTCCTTCATTGTTCATGGCTTTCACTAGTTTCCATAGTTTGTTTCCATCCCTGTCAAAATTCAGGTTTTCTGTTTTTTTCCTCCAACAATCTCTTGTTGTTTGATTTACTGTTCTTTTATATTTTGCTGAGATGGCTTTGAGAGAGATGTTCGCTTCAGTTGTTTGTTCTCTCTCTGCGGTCTTCCTAGCATCTTCAACTTTGTCCTCCAAAAATTGTAGTTCTTCAGTCCAGTATGGTTTGTAATTTTTCCTTGCTCCTCTTGGAATAGACTCAGTAGCTGCCTGTATTATTGCTCTGTTTAGACTTTCCACCATTTGCTTCATGTTGCCATATCGTGTATTTACGTTTTCACAATATTTGTCTGTTAGTATGGCAAATCTGTCCCAATCTGCTCGTTTGTAATTCCAACGGGGCAAAGGCTTTTGCTCCTGTGGAACATACTCCATATTTATTACAAGCTTGATTGGCCTGTGGTCACTACCTGCTAATTGGTCCAGCACATGGCGATCGATTTTGTGGAGGATGTCTCCTGTGCAGAAAGCTAAGTCTGGAGTAGAAGTGGTAATCCATCTTCTGGAGTAGAAGCTCGGTGTGTCATCCGCTTTGTTAAGTAGATGGAGATTTGAGTCTATTTCCCAGTCCTCCACTTCATCTCCTCTTTTGTCAGTATCTGGGTATCCCCATCTTTCTGAACGGCTATTAAAGTCTCCGACAACAATGCAATTTGTGTCAGTTATTTCCATGTTTGAGAGTGTAAGATCCTTATCTGCCGGGCTATATAGATTGTAAATTCTTATTTTCACGTCCTTTATCATTATATCAACACCTATAATTTCCGTTTGGTTGTCAGAGATCACAGATACTTCGCTGCAAGGTATTGTATTTCGTGTAAGTATTACAACTCCTCCCTTATGTCCTTCGCGGTCGAAACGTGTGGCCTGATATCCCTCGACTGAAAATGTGCGATTGGCGTTGAGGTGTGTCTCTTGAATGCATGCCACATCTATTCTATCTTTATGAAGACGCTGTGTTAGGGAGGCTTTCTTGTTATAAACTCCTTCTGCATTCCATTGTAGTATGTTGAGTGTCCGGGGTGTTTGGTCAATAGCTCTTAACCTACTCCTCTGTGCCTTGACTCCACAGCACAGGGGAAGGTGACCACCAGTAGTCATGGGTGGACCCCCTCGAGGCAGGGGGCCCGGCACTATCACCGCCTGATGGGACTTCACGGGATTAGCACCATATCGATTAACTTTCATCTGTGGCATCATGAAATGATAAAGTTACGTTGCACTTCTTTGTCAAGCCTGTGGCTCAGTACATCCGATTTCGACAAGCATTTGTTCGGGATGCTTTCCCTAGCCTTTGACTGTCCCCAGTCTACCTACAAGGCAGCAGGTTTGTGCGTCACTTCGTCTGGTCCCTCTCCCTTGACCTGTCCGACATGGGTGACCCTACCAGTAGCTGTGCTACCGTCGGCATAGCTCTTGGGGTCATTGGAACGCTCAAGCCCCTCTACCTCGTCAAGGTGGACGCACGGCAGAGGGGGCTGTGGGTCTGATTGATCATTATCATTGTCACCAGGCTGCTGTGGGTATGATTGAACATTCTCTGAAGCATGATTTTTATTTGCGCTCCCTTGCTTTGAACTCAAGCGTAGTCTATACGCAATACATATTCATGCATTGGACTGAACTTTGAACTCAAGTGTAGTGCATACACAATACATATTCATGCATTGGACTGAACTTTGAACTCAAGTGTAGTGCATACACAATACATATTCATGCATTGGACTGAACTTTGAACTCAAGTGTAGTCCATACACAATACATATTCATGCATTGGACTGAACTTTGAACTCAAGTGTAGTCCATACACAATACATATTCATGCATTGGACTGAACTTTGAACTCAAGTGTAGTCCATACACAATACATATTCATGCATTGGACTGAACTTTGAACTCAAGTGTAGTGCATACACAATACATATTCATGCATTGGACTGAACTTTGAACTCAAGTGTAGTGCATACACAATACATATTCATGCATTGGACTGAACTTTGAACTCAAGTGTAGTCCATACACAATACATTTTCATGCATTGGACTGAACTTTGAACTCAAGTGTAGTGCATACACAATACATATTCATGCATTGGACTGAACTTTGAACTCAAATGTAGTCCATACACAATACATATTCATGCATTGGACTGAACTTTGAACTCAAGTGTAGTCCATACACACTATTTCAAGTAATGCTGGAATGAACTTTGCATGTGGATTAGCTTCCCCTATTAACAGTGTCCCTTGCCATCAAGTGAATGCACTCCGACTTCAGAGGTACTTGTAATTTACATCTCCAAGCAAGGACGATAGGTCAGCATTTTGGTCAAACTGCCCGGTGTAGGGGTTGAGCCCCTTACCTTGGCATCAGCACACCGGATGTTTAAGAACACGTGTTCTTATCCATTCGGCCATGCTGACCTACAAGTATGGAGTTGAACCCAGGGATCTGAGTCAGAGACCAAATATAACTAGAAAACATTGTCAAATGAATTTTGTAAACATAAACAATACATAGTACCATGTTATGAGACACATCCACCACCTACCCACACATCCCCCATTCACCCCAACTCCCCCACCCAACCACACACACAACCCAGATACACATACATGCCTCCACCCATCCACCACATTGTGTGTGTAAGTGTGCATGCATGCAGTGTATGCGAGGGAGTGTATCTTCGGGTGTTATGTGAGTACGTGTGCGTAAGTATATGGATGTGTGTAGGTGTGTGTATGTGCGTGGGTATATGTGTGTATTTGCGTGTGTATTTTGTATGTGAATGTGTGTATGTACATGTGTGAGAGAGAGAGAGAGAGAGAGAGAGAGAGAGAGAGAGAGAGAGAGAGAGAGGGAGAGAGAGAGCAAGAGAGAGAGAGAGAGAGAGAGAGTTCAATTGCATCACTAAAGTTTACGCTACATAATGTATATGTAAAATTATTTCTCCACTTCTTGCAATTGCGAGAATTCTCACGACAATCGTCATTGTCTCAATTGTGTGTAAAGTGTGGGAGTTTGTTCTTATTAGTTTCAGTGATCATGTGAGGCATCATGTATGTGTCTAGATGTGAGGATGTGTGTATGAGTGTGTATGTGAGGGATATGGGTGTGTGTGGGGATGTGGGGAATGTATGTGTGGAGGGGTTGTATGTGGGGGATGTGTATGGGTTAATGGGTGATGTGTGGATGTGTGAAGGGATTTGTAGTCGGTGTTGGATGTATGTCTATGTGAGGGATATGTGTGGGGGGGGGGGGGGGGGAGGGATATTTGAGAGGATAGTTGGAAGTATGTGGGTGTTGGTGGGTTGGGAGGGGTGTGGGTAGGAAGTGTGTGTTTGGGTGGGTGAATGGGTGTGTAGGAGATTGTGTGGGTTGAGGGATGGGTGTGTAATCGGTGTGAGGGGTGTCTGTGAATGGGATATGTCTGTGTGGGTGGGAGTGTGTGAGTGTGGATGGGGTAAATGTGAGTAGGTGCAGGATGTATGTGTGGGTGGTGAGGATGTTTGTAGGTGGAGGATGTGTGAGTGGGTGGGGAGATGTGTGGGCGGAGATGTGTATGGGGAATGTATGTGGGGGATGTGTGTGTGGGGGGAATGCGTTTATGGGTGGAGTTTTGTGTGGGAGGGGAGATGTGGGGGATATGTGGGATGTGCAGGTGATGGAAGGATGCATGCGAGGATGGGGATGTGTGTTTGGCTGGGTGGTTGGGGTATGTGTGGGTGGGAGGGTAGACGAGAGATGCATGTGTTGATGGGCACGTGGGTGATGTGTGTGTGTGAGTGGTTGATGGATGTGTACGTGAGTGGGTGGATGTGTGTGAGAGATGAGTGTATGGGTGGGGGAGGTGTGTAATTGTGAGAAGATGTGTGTGAGCGGCGGATGTGTGTTTGTGGTGTATATGTGGGTGGCGGGGTGTGTGTGGGTGGGAGGTGTGTGATTTTGGGTTATGGGTGGGGGATATGTGTGGGCAGGTGGGGATATGTGTTTATGGGTGGGGATGTGTGTATAGGTAGGGATGTGTAGTTGAGAGATGGCAAATATTGGGTGGGTGGGTTTAGGTTGGCTGATGTGTGTGTGTGTGGGTGGGTCTTCTTCTTCTTCTTCAGCGTTCCGAGCCATTGAGGTTCTTTGCTGCAAATACAATCCGTCTCCATTCGTCTCTCTGGTGGACCTTCTCTTGCCAGTCGTTGATTCCAAGTGCTTGTAGGTCTGTACATGTATTATCTCTCCACCGCCTTCTTGGTCTACCTCGGGGTCTACGGTCATTTATTTCCTGAGTGTAAGCGAGTTTTGTTTCCCTATTATCTTCCATTCTTTCTATATGCCCCAGCCATTGTAGTCTATTAGCCTTCATGATACCAGTGATTAGCGGGGACTTAAACAGATCATAAATGTCTTTGTTACTTCTTCTTTTCCACTCTCCACTTTGTGTATCCCTAATGGGTCCAAAGATGCGTCTTAAAATTTTGTTCTCAAAGGTTTGTAACAAGGCTTCGTCTCCTTTCGTTGTACTCCAGGTTTCAGAGCCATACAGCACAACTGGTCTGATCAGTGTTTTGTATATTGTGATTTTGGTGTTACGAGATAGCGCCTTTGATTTTAGTAGATGTTGTAGTGCATAGTATATCTTATTTCCAGAGTTGATTCTAGTTTGTATTTCTTCCCTTATGATGTTGGAGCAGTTGAAGATCGTACCCAGGTATTTGTATGTTTCCGTTCTTTTAATGGTCATATTATCTATTTGTATGTGGCCAGAGTTTCTAGCCATTCCGTCTCTTGAAATTACCATATATTCTGTCTTATCTTGGTTGATAACCAGCCCCATCTGTTGGGCTTTTTCCTTTAAGTGAGTCAATATTTCCAATGTCTTTTGTTCACTTTGCCCTATAATATCTATATCATCTGCATAACCAAGCAGCTTGGATGTTCCTCCAATATCACATTCCTCCTTTACCTTCCTTACAACTTTCTCTAGAGCCAGATTGAAGAGTAGCGGCGATAGTGCATCACCCTGTTTCAAGCCAGATGTTATTTGGAAGGGGTCTGATTTCCTGCCTTTATATGTTACTATATTATAAGTATCTTCCATGCATAGTCTGGTCATGTTGATTAACTTCCTTGGTATTCCAAATTCCTGCATAGCATTCCATAGACTATTCCTATGGACACTATCATAAGCCTTTTTAAAATCCACAAAAATGTTATGGAGATCTCTTTTATATTCCCAATGTTTCTCGGCTATTTGTCGTAAGATAAATATCTGATCTATTGTTGATCTGTTTTGTCTAAACCCCGCCTGGTAGTCACCTAATATGTCTTCTGAATATGGTTTTAGTCTATTTAGTAATACTGCGGATAGTATCTTATAGCTTGTGGACAGTAGTGATATTCCTCTATAATTTCCACATTGGAACTTGTCTCCTTTCTTAAAGATGGTTCAATCAGTGTGACAGACAGACAGATGGTGTGTGGGTGGGTGGGTGGGGAAAATTGTGAGAGTGCGGGATATGTGTGTGGATAGGTGCAGGATGTGTGGGTATGTGTGTGTGGTTTCTTCTTCTTCTTCTTCTTCTTCTTCTTCTTTTTTTTTTTCTTCTTCTCTTCCTCCTCCTTCTTCGTCTTCCTCTTCTTCTTCTTCTTCTTCTTCTTCTTCTTCTTCTTCTTCTTCTTCTTCTTCTTCTTCTTCTTCTTCTTCTTCTTCTTCTTCTTTTTTTTTTTTCTTCTTCTCTTCCTCCTCCTTCTTCGTCTTCTTCTTCTTCTTCTTCTTCTTCTTCTTCTTCTTCTTCTTCTTCTTCTTCTTCTTCTTCTTCTTCTTCTTCTTCTTCTTCTTCTTCTTCTTGGGGAAATGTGTGTGGGTGGGGGATCAGTGGATGTGTGGCGGCATGTATGTTCGCCTGGTTCTGTGTGAGTGTGTGGAGGTATGTGTGGGTAGGTGGGGGAGGTTTGGTGGGTCGGGGATGTGTTGGTGGCTGCGGGATATGAAGGTGGATGGGGGGTATGTCTCACAACATGGCAATATGCACTGTTTATGGTTACAACTTTCATTTGATAATGTGTTTTTTTCTCATGTGAATGTATCATGCGTAATATGCATTGTTTATGCTTACAAACTCCATTTGACAATGTTTTTTCCTCTATGTTAATGTAACATGCACATTTGATGAATGAAAGATGAGTGATTGAAAGGGCCGAATGTAAGACGGGCCTGCGTGCCCAATTTGTTACCCTTTTAAAATAAAGTTTGTTCGTTCGTTCGTTCGTTCCTCCTCCCTCATCGTCCTCCCTCCTCCCTCCCCCTCCTAATCCCTCCTCCTCCCTCCTACTCCTGTCTCCTCCTCCTCCCTCCGCCTCCCTCTTCTTCCCTCCTCCTCCCTCCTCCACCTCCCTCTTCCTCCTCCTTCCTCTACTCCTCCTTTTTCTTCTTCTACTGCTGCTGCTGCCGCCGCTCCATTTACCCAAGTTAATTGTTGGGGGAAGATGTAAAGATCTTTCAAGTGCTCTTTCTAATACTTTTTGTAAGTTGGTCTTCGTTTACCTAAGGTTGTTCTAACTGCAACCAATAAATGATTAGACCGACAGGCAGGTAGGAAGACAGACAGACAGACAGACAGACAGATAGACGGATAGACGGATAGATAGATAGATAGATAGATAGATAGATAGATAGATAGATAGATAGATAGATAGATAGATAGATAGATAGATAAATAAATAGATAGATAGATAGATAGATAGGAGAGAGAGAGAGAGAGAGAGAGAGAGAGAGAGAGAGAGAGAGAGAGAGAGAGAGAGAGACTGCAACAAGATCAGAAAAAGCCATTAAGAACTATAACAATTACCTTATGGATGCTTTCTGGCATGGCACATGATTGATTGATTGAATATAATTAAATGCAGATACAGCGCGACATTTGCATATTCATCTTCTTAAAATAGACCAGGAAAAAAACACGTCGAAAAGAGCGGATAAATACGGACATGACATGACATAAAACAATGTAATGCTAAATGATACAGATGATACTCATTTATTATTATTTATAATTATCATTATAATTTATTTTTTTCAAAAAAATCCATATTCTCTTGTCTTAAGTGACCATCCTCATTTCCATTGGTTCTACTGTGTCTACTTGTTCTATATAATACACGTATTGGTTCTACTGTGTCTACATGTTCTACTGTGTCTAATGTTCTACTGTGTCTACATGTTCTACTGTGTCTAATGTTCTACTGTGTCTAATGTTCTACTGTGTCTACACGTTCTTTTGTGTCTACATGTTCTACTGTGTCTACATGTTCTACTGTGTCTAATGTTCTACTGTGTCTAATGTTCTACTGTGTCTAATGTTCTACTGTGTCTACATGTTCTACTGTGTCTAATGTTCTACTGTGTCTACATGTTCTACTGTGTCTAATGTTCTACTGTGTCTACATGTTCTACTGTGTCTACATGTTCTATATAAGACACGTATTGAGAGTCTCCATGGCGAAGTGCTGACACCGTCTGCCTCGCGCTCCGATGGTTGTGGGTTCGATTTCTGTCTACGTCGTTCGGCTCACGAGCGCAGTTGTCTCTGAGGTTCCTAGAGGTGGTCAATGGAGTTACGTTGGTGTTTTGTGGATGCCCTCCGGCCGGTCGCCCTGGGGAGGGAGACCCAGCCATATGAGTTAGCACACGGTGCAATGAAGTCGATCTTCTTGCCCTTTAAGCCCTTTATACGGGTATTTAGTTCGTTTATACGTAAACAGATGCGGTGTTTGTTTTTAATGCTTCCTTAATATAATAAATAATTCATTGCATCATATTTATTTTGAAACTCATATCATTTTAATCGTTTTATACAAACATTATGCCATTATTTCATAGAATAATCATCGAGCTTTCCTCAATATTACTTACTACACGTGCAGTCTGCTACATATATATTAATATAATTGAACAGTCATTGAACTTTCATCATTATGACTGCATCATTATGACTGCATCATTGACTGCATCATTATGACTGCATCATCATGACTGCATAATGATGTCTGCGTCATTATGACTGCATCATTATGTATGCATGCACATTATGCAACAGCTACCATTGAACAGTTATTGAGCTTTCGTCATTATGACTGCATGCACACACATGCTGTCACATTCGTCATATGACAGTCATTGAGCTTTCGTCGCTGTGACTGTGTAAACAAACATGATGTCACATACGTCATAGAACAGTCATTGTGCTTCCGTCATTATGACTGCACGCACATACATGATGTCACATACGTCATAGAGCAGTCATTGTGCTTCCGTCATTATGACTGCACGCACAAACATGCGGTCACATATTTCATAGAACAGTCATTGAGCTTTCGTCACTGTGACTGTGTGTACAAACATTCTGCCACATATGACATAGACCAGCCAGTCATTACGCTTGCAATATCACAGAGAAAATGGACAATGATGTGACATGAATGTGAATTATTGCGAACCTTTACAAGCGACCCTTTTATAAAATGTTGAGCAGCAATAGCTCAGTGCTCAGAATGCATGCCTGTAATCTGAGTGAGCCGGTCTCTCTGGCTGAGGGGTTACAACACTTTCTCCGTAATCCCGTTTGTCACGCAGAGTTTCGTAGCGGGAGCGAGCTGGGAGCGGTTCGTCCCCCGCTGGTGACTTGCGGGATACTGAGCCGGCCGCTCAGAAAGCAATGGCAAACTACTGAGCGTAATCTTGCCAAGAAATCAACAGACAGCTGAAAGATACTGCTGTTGACAGCGATGTCCTGTAAAGGATATGCGAATAAAAAATAAAAAAATCTGAGTGAACCTGAGTTCGACTCCGCCCCGAGGCAGAGAATTTAGTCAAAAGTGTACATGGCCTCCCCAGTCAATCCAACCTAAAATTTGTATCAGGAGTTGTTCTGAGAAATAAAGACGACGGTCGAGATTTTGACCACATACTCATTGAGCACCAATCTCCATAAAACTATCAGAATAACACCACATAGCCAGCACTATTTCAGACATAGAAAAGTGTCCTGTTTCCTTCCTTTGACAACAGCCGATCTTTATTTAATATTCAAGCCAGCTTGTGGGCACTGAAATACGAATTAGAAAACCCATTTGAGGTTATACACCCAACATATAACAGAGAAAAACTGCAAGACATTACAGTCAAAGAGAAATTTACAGATGAAATAAAATGTAAACTTGAAACTCTGCAAAACCCTTTGGAGGAAAGCGTTGACCAAACTTGGTTGAACATCAAGAATACAATTCAGTCTACCGCAGAAGAATGTCTCGGTGTGTTAACCACGCATAGAAAGAACAGATGGTTCAATCAAAAATGTGAAGAAGCAGTCATTAGGAAGAAGAATGCCAGACATGTATGGTTAAATGACATCAATAACATCCAAAAGGAAGAGCATTATAGAAATGAATGTAAAGAGGCTACAAAAATAGTCAGACAGCAGAAGCGAGAATATATGAGTAATATAATCAAATATATGGAAACTGATCACCAGAAAAATGAATCCAGAAAATTTTTTAAAGAACTGAAGTCAATGAAACGAGGGCACCAACAAAACACATATGGTTTAAAAGACAAAAATGGGAATATGATAAATACCAATGAGGAAATGTGCAACACATGGAAAGAATATTTTATTGAATTACTAAATTGTGAAGCTCCAAGTCACATTTTCCCACAGGAAGAGGTTCTAACATGCGAACCACAAATTGAAGAACCTACATTTGAAGAAATCCTATATGTAATCACACGACTTAAAAACAATAAGGCAACTGGGACTGATGGAATTGCTGCTGAATTTATAAAGGCAGGTGGCCATGCATTACATCTAAAGCTATACGAACTAATAATAAGAATCTGGAGGACAGAAGAATTACCCCATGACTGGAAAGAGTCATTATTGATACCTATCTTTAAGAAAGGAGACAAGATCCAATGTGGAAATTATAGAGGAATATCACTACTGTCCACAAGCTATAAGATACTATCCGCAGTATTACTAAATAGACTAAAACCATATTCAGAAGACATATTAGGTGACTACCAGGCGGGTTTTAGACAAAACAGATCAACAATATATCAGATATTTATCTTACGACAAATAGCCGAGAAACATTGGGAATATAAAAGAGATCTCCATAACATTTTTGTGGATTTTAAAAAGGCTTATGATAGTGTCCATAGGAATAGTCTATGGAATGCTATGCAGGAATTTGGAATACCAAGGAAGTTAATCAACATGACCAGACTATGCATGGAAGATACTTATAATATAGTAACATATAAAGGCAGGAAATCAGACCCCTTCCAAATAACATCTGGCTTGAAACAGGGTGATGCACTATCGCCGCTACTCTTCAATCTGGCTCTAGAGAAAGTTGTAAGGAAGGTAAAGGAGGAATGTGATATTGGAGGAACATCCAAGCTGCTTGGTTATGCAGATGATATAGATATTATAGGGCAAAGTGAACAAAAGACATTGGAAATATTGACTCACTTAAAGGAAAAAGCCCAACAGATGGGGCTGGTTATCAACCAAGATAAGACAGAATATATGGTAATTTCAAGAGACGGAATGGCTAGAAACTCTGGCCACATACAAATAGATAATATGACCATTAAAAGAACGGAAACATACAAATACCTGGGTACAGTCTTCAACTGCTCCAACATCATAAGGGAAGAAATACAAACTAGAATCAACTCTGGAAATAAGATATACTATGCACTACAACATCTACTAAAATCAAAGGCGCTATCTCGTAACACCAAAATCACAATATACAAAACACTGATCAGACCAGTTGTGCTGTATGGCTCTGAAACCTGGAGTACAACGAAAGGAGACGAAGCCTTGTTACAAACCTTTGAGAACAAAATTTTAAGACGCATCTTTGGACCCATTAGGGATACACAAAGTGGAGAGTGGAAAAGAAGAAGTAACAAAGACATTTATGATCTGTTTAAGTCCCCGCTAATCACTGGTATCATGAAGGCTAATAGACTACAATGGCTGGGGCATATAGAAAGAATGGAAGATAATAGGGAAACAAAACTCGCTTACACTCAGGAAATAAATGACCGTAGACCCCGAGGTAGACCAAGAAGGCGGTGGAGAGATAATACATGTACAGACCTACAAGCACTTGGAATCAACGACTGGCAAGAGAAGGTCCACCAGAGAGACGAATGGAGACGGATTGTATTTGCAGCAAAGAACCTCAATGGCTCGGAATGCTGAAGAAGAAGAAGAAGAAGAAGAAGAATTTGAGGTTATAGAAATGTATATATACAGAAGAATAGGTTAGTTTCTATGAAGAAAAAAAAAAGTGCGGACGTCCCACAGACATCGCCAATGAATAGGACATTGATGGACAAAATAACAATGATACTAATCAAATATTCTTGCTACATTAAAAGGCTGTTTGTGAAGATGTTGAAGGTCAGCGAATATGAGCTAGATTGCAACACAAGAAGGAAGATTTCAGCAGATGACAGAACATACGTCTCTGATAATATACCTGGAGAGTGAGAGAGAGAGAGAGAGAGAGAGAGAGAGAGAGCGAGAATGAGAGAGAGGGAGAAGGAGAGAGAGAGGAAGACGGTGGGAAGATTTCAGCAGAGGACAAAACATACGTCTCTGATAATATACCTGGAGAGTGAGAGAGAGAGAGAGAGAGAGAGAGAGAGAGAGAGAGCGAGAATGAGAGAGAGAGAGAGAGAGAGAGAGAGAGAGGAAGAGGGTGGGAAGATTTCAGCAGAGGACAAAACATACGTCTCTGATAATATACCTGGAGAGAGAGAGAGAGAGAGACAGACAGACAGAGAGAGAGAGAGAGAGAGAGAGAGAGAGAGAGACAGACAGACAGACAGACAGAGAGGGAGAGAGAGAGAAACACAAGTGGGAAGATATCAGCAGATGACAGAACATACGTATCTGTCTGATAATATACCTGGAGAGTGAGAGAGAGAGGGGGGGAGAGGGAGAGGGAGAGAGATAGAGAGAGAGGGGGAGAGAGGGAGAGATGGAGATAGAGAGGGAGAGAGGGAGAGAGATAGAGAGAGAGGGTGAGAGAGGGGGAGAGAGGGAGACAGAGACAGAGAGACAGAGAGAGATAGAGAGAGACAGCGACAGAGAGACAGAGAGAGATAGAAAGAGGGAAGAAAGATATCAAAAGATGAAAGAACATACATCTGTGATAATGTACCAGCAGAGCGGAAGATAGAGTGAGAGAGAGAGAGAGAGAGCGAGCGAGAGAGAGAGAGAGAGAGAGAGAGAGAGAGAGAGAGAGAACTGAGGGAGCGAGAGGGAGAAAGAGAGAAAGAGAGAGTGAGAGAAAGAGAATAGCGGGATAGAGATAGGAAGAGGGTGGGAAGATATCAAAAGATGAAAGAACATACGTCTGTGATAATGCACCAGCGCAGAGAGAGAGAGAGAGAGAGAGAGAGAGAGAGAGCGACAGAGAGAGAGACAGAGAGAGACAGAGAGAGACAGAGAGAGACAGAGAGACAGTGATAATGTACCAGCAGAGAGAGAGAGAGAGCGACACAGAGAGAGACAGAGAGAGACAGAGTGCGACAGAGAGAGACAGAGAGAGAGCGAACGCGCGCAGAGAGAGAGAGAGAAAGAGAGAGAGACAGACAAGATAAGTGACGTAACACATATGTCCCATTTCCCACCATGAGATGTATTGGGTATATGGTATTGTGCATTACGTGTGTACACCAACCGGCACCCTATGGCTGATGTCGGCAATATCTCGACCACCGCCTTAGCCTCCCACTAAACTTCATGGTACACATGTCATAATGTGTTTACCTGGGTACCAAGGTTAATACATAAATAAAGGAAGAAATAAATACAAGAAATCACGGTATTGAATGTGTGATTACCAGAGCGGCACGCAAACCTGAGAGACAGAAAGTGCTATAGACATATTGCATATTGTGTGTTTTTTGGGGATAGTTAATGGATTGAATGTATGTTTTTATACACTGTTGCTGGATTCCCCCTGACCATATTAAGAATCGGTAATTAACGTGCTATACTTTATCATAATTATCATCAGCATCACCAAGTGCCTTGACGATCATGGGCGATCATGTTGTATCTGACTATCTCATCTTGCGATTTCCACGCGACTGTATGAAGTGTGATCTGACATTTCTTCACGTCATGATGAAAGGTCATCAAACATTTTTTCTCGATGTCCTCTCCTATCCATCTCTCTTTTCATCTCTCTTTCCAGTTGTTCTGAACTGTTTCTGTTTTTCTTTTCTAATACTGTGACAAAAATGACTAACGCCTCTTTCTTGTGTTTGTGATACGTTGTCTTAGTGTCTTAGAAAGTAAGTTGTATGTCTCATGTCTTAGAAAGTAAGTTGTATGTCCCGTGTCTTACAAAAAAAGTTGTATGTCCAAAGTCTTAGAAAGTAAGTTGTATGTCCCTTACAGAACATGACAATCATCCCAAGCATGTATTAACTGTTTATGATTTTCTAGAGACTATTACTGTCGGTAACTGAATTTGTTTTCTGAACGGCCGACATTTATACCATTCAATGCAATGTTTTCCGTAAATAAATTGGAGAATAAAAACACCAAACATCAGGCTGCACACATTATTGCCAGGCTTATTTCACTGCATCTCGTCAGTTGCATACTACAGCATTCTCACACCATTAACTAAAGCAATAAGAACAATATTTCAAACTTAACTATAAATCACATATATTCCCACAGTAATTTGAATTATCTAACACTGGCAACTTACTGTCTTAACAGACGATAGATTTAAATATTGAGCACAATCCACCGCTGGCAGGTTGTGCTCAATGTTTATACCCTCCCAATTGCGCTCTTCCGCCCGAAGCCGTTGGCACAATGTTGGGTGTCGGGTTTGGTAAGCGCCGCCCAACGATCGAGGCTAACAGAAATGATGTTGGATGGACTGGTGCGGTGGTGTCGAGCGAATATCATCAGCAAAATAAGCGTTTAAAAGGCTTTAAAAAAAAGTCGCTTAAAAGTCGACAAGGTCGACAAGGTCGACTTCATTGCACCGGGTTTATCCCATATGGCTCGGTCTCTTCCCGCAGCGCGGAAAGCGTCGCACAAAGCACGAACGCCGTAGCTTTTTTTTAGCGACGACCCACAGGATACGTTGTCTTAATCATTTAACTCGTAAACCGAAGGGCGAGGCCCGGAATCGAACTCACAACCTTCGAAGCACGAGTCAAACGGCTTGATCACTTCGCCACAGAGACAAAAAAAAAAAATAAAGTAACGTAAACAAAACGATGCCGGTCTCTCTGGCTGAGGGGCTACAACACTGTCTTTCTGTAATCCCGTTTATCACGCAGAGTCTCGCAGCGGAGCGAGAACTGAGTAGGTTCGACCCCCGCTCGTGACTTGCGGGATACTGAGCCGGCCGCTCAGAAAGCAATGGCAAACTACTGAGCGTAATCTTGCCAAGAGATCAACATACAGCTGAAAGATGCTGGTGTTGACAGCTAAGTCCTGTAAAAAGGATATGCTTAAAAAAAAAAAAAAAACGATACATAGGATCTCTTCATTGAGTAAAATCTTCTAACAATACAAAATACAATTGATTACAAAAAAGGCAATCAAAAGTTAGCTAATTTTGTCAATATGCCGAATAACTGTCTTTGTACATAATTATCTTGTCGCTTTCGCTTAATTAATTTATGAAAATTGAAAAAAAAAAAATTACCACATTTTGCCGGTGGGGAATCGAACCGAATCGAAGTTTAACAAAAATATGTCATGTAGTTAGTCCCGATGACATCACATAGACTTGCCTTTGACCCATTGCCTTTGACCCATTACCTTTGACCCATTGAGGCTCTGTAAGATATACCAAATCACGTATTCACTGCGGAACTATTTAGGCCCTCAATTCGGAAGAGTGCCATTAATTCCACCCCCCCCCCCCATTGAAACCCTAAAATTCCCCCCTGGGGAGGGGGGGGGGAATTCCCCAGCGGTTGAAAACCACTGCTCTAGAGTCTAGACAGATTCAATGCAAGGTGACAGGTGTAAGAAACGTATGAAAGTAGGCACATAGAGCGGTGAATTAATTGAGCGAATACAATCGGGGGTAAAAACATGTCTTGAAGCTGACGTACAGGATGCAATCGCAAACAGGAGAAAGACAACTGAGTCATTACTCATGTGCCCCTTCCCGCCGAGAATGTAAAGAAATTAAAGAGGCCGAAACGCTTGTAGTAGGGGGAAAGGGGACACTTCTGACGACCAGAAGCCTTCTGCTTGGCTTGCTCCACTGTGAAGTATATATTCAAAACAATGTATTTCCTTAATGAATTTAAACATAGATACCTCTGAAGTCGGAGTGGGTTCGCCTGATGGCAAGTGGAACTAGTAATAGGGAAAACTAATCCACATACAAAATTCAGTCCAGTACTATTAGAAGTAGTGTATATGGACTACGTTGAATTCAAAGCGAGTGAGCGCAACACGCACGCACACACACGCACGCACGCACGCACGCACGCGCACACACACACGCACGCACACACACACACACGCACGCACGCACGCACGCACACACACACACACACGCACGCACGCACACACGCACACACGCACACGCACGCACGCACGCACGCACACACACACACGCACACACACACACACACACACGCACGCACGCACACACACACGCACACACACACACGCACGCACGCGCACACACACACACACACACGCACGCACGCACGCGCGCACACACACACACACACACACACACCACACACAGACGCCATAAATAAAATATTGCACGATTTCTTGTCTGGCATATTTCACTACATCTTGTCAGGTGAATACTGCGGAGGTATCTATTATGTTAAGTGAAAAAAATTAATGATATTTTTTTTGGGGGGGGGGGGGGGAGGGGGCTGACACATAATGTACATCGTCGCTGATATTGTTTGAATGTATAGAAAGTTTTCCACACACCCTAAACCGAAATGTTACATGTCAAATAGAATATATATTATTTGCTATAAGAATTCACACTTAGTAAACATCTGTTTTTTCGACACGTGGCGAGCTCGTGGGCTTTGACATCTCAAGCCGGAGAGAGAACTGTGAAGAAATACTGTGGTGCCATCACCTTGACAATAGGTAGCCTATATGTGCAGGTCACGGCTGTATCTAAAGCATCAAGTCTTTGAAGAGGTCAAGACTGACAAAAATTACCTTAGTTTTTGTTCGAGGCCACGCCGGTATAAGAGGAAATTATCAAGCGGATAGGCTTGCAGGCCAGGCTATTGTGAAAACGCGACGAGGAATTAACTGAGCTGGTAGAGTGTATGCCCTTAGAGAGGCAGAATTATTAAAAAAATACAAGTGATGACTGTGAAAATGCAACCTTGACCAGACTGCAAGAAGATCAAGCTAAATGGCCAGACAAAAGCATTATTCAGAGAGCCAAAGAATAACAACCAACACAAAAATTGCATCATTGGTCGCTGCACACTGAGAGAGATACTGAGGATGGGGATCCACGCACTTATGGAATGAATGGTTCAATGTGCAGTGATGTAATCTGACCACTAACTAACTAACTAACTAACTAACTAACTAACTAACTAACTAACTAACTAACTAACTAACTAACTAACTAACTAATTAACTAACTAACTAACTAACTAATTAACTAACTAACTAACTAACTAATTAACTAACTAACTAACTAACTAATTAATTAACTGACTGACTGACTGACTGACTGACTGACTGACTGACTGACTGACTGACTGACTGACTAATTAACTAACTAACTAATTAAAACATACCAAAATTTGAAACACGTTTTCGTCTCTCCTCAGGTTCGGCAACATCATGGTGATCTATGTCCTACCAGCCATCGTCCTGCCCGGACTTGTACTAAACTTGATTTCCTGCCTCGTATTCACCTCCAGGGAACTCAAGAATTTCTCATCCAGCATATACATCTTCGCCCTACTCGTTTCTGATACAGGAGTTCTCATTGGTTTACTGTTTGTATGGTTAGAAGCGATTGGATATCAAGTGAATCACCTACATGGGGTCTGTCAAGGCTTGGTATTCTTCACATATGTCTTCAGCTTCCTGTCTGTGTGGTATGTTGTTTGCATCACTGTTGAGAATTACATCACAATATGCCATCCCACGCGCTTTTTGGTGATGTGTAACAAACGAAGGGCTATCATTGTGGTCACGTGTATTTTATTGCTTTCCTTGCTTCTTTATGTCGTCACGCCTGTAGCGACAGAAGTGAAGTCACATGGCAACGAAAGTCAAGTGGAGCAATGTTTAGTGCGAAGTGAGTTAATGTCCGTCATGCATATGATGACCTACCTGGACTCTGTGGTCACTCTACTGATTCCACTCATCGCTGTAACTGCAATGCTCATCACAATTGTGTTGTCCATCATTCACAAATCAAGATGGAAGAAACGGTTAAGCAGTCTACCTGTGCTGGAGGTAGAATTGAGACCAATCAACGACTCCAAGAGGATTACCGCTCACCCCAATGCTCAAGTTCGAGTAGCCAAAATGCTCTTCGCATTGTCTGTATCATACGTGATAATGAACTCCCCAAGCCAAGCCAGCAGACTGTACTACCTGATCAGACCACGAAATCCCGGAGACAGCGAGATGACCCACTCTGAGGGACTCATCCAGTTGGTCTTACTGTACATTAGCTATGCTCATCACGCCTCCAAATTCTGGATTTTCGTTATTGTTAGCAAAAACTTTCTTAAACATTTAAAGCAGATAGTAGCAGACTTAACGAAGTGCCGGTGTTAGAAGCTAGAAGTTGGTGATGTAGTCAGCAATGCAGGCCACAGACATTCACAAGACATCGGATATGGAACAAACAATTTCACGTGTATTTGATCCTAACCTACGGACTAATTCCAATTACTCATCGTGTAGCAAGTTATTTGCAGAAGTCGCGCTCATCACAGCCTGCCGAAAACACTCTCGATCATGTGTATGTTCTCCTGCCTTGTGTATTTTCATGCGCGAGTTATCCTTAATGTTCTGTGTCCGTCTTCGTGCTGGCCCATCCCTCCCTATGTTCCCGGGAACCATGCCTTCCATCACAATTCTTACCAAACCATTGTGATTTTTATGGGCCAAAGTAAGTAGAGTTTTCCGTTCATTAGCCCGCTTTCTCCGGTGTACAGATCTTTAGGAAGGTCGGTGTTTTTCTTCTTCTTGGCCTACACTATTATACGAA
Organism: Cepaea hortensis; assembly: GCA_963921405.1. Taxonomy (NCBI): domain Eukaryota; kingdom Metazoa; phylum Mollusca; class Gastropoda; order Stylommatophora; family Helicidae; genus Cepaea; species Cepaea hortensis. Next base: position 41,936,363 of record OY992883.1, read on the forward strand.
TTTATTCTGTAACATTTAACTTCCAACGCCCATGTTTTCTTCTGTAGTGAATGTGGAAACACATCCGTTTGTTACCACAGAGAAGATGCGTGTTCTCACAAACGTTACTTTACTTCTTGTTTGCTGACGTTATGACAGAGTTTCGTAATACTCTTTAACCCCAATCACTGCTATGGCAAGTTTACCTCTCATTCTGTTTAACTGTTCCCATTTTCTTGATAACGGAGCCAAGAAGTTCACTGTGTGTCATGGTCGAAGTACTAAAATGTCCTTTGCAGAACGTTGCCATCAACCCTAGATTGATATTCTAAGCTATTTTACGTTAAGTAGTTGGCCATTGATTTCTGATACAGGAGACAAATTCGTACAGATTTTACCAACATCAGGACTAAACAGTTCTCATGTGCGGACACACTGTGTGTAGATGAGGTCCGTGGAACGTTGTTAAAAACTGGAAAGACTGAGTATAAAAGAAAACAAATCGACAGTAGGGTAATATTGCCAGAATATGGCCAATTGACACCGGGTAGACGATCAGCGATTTAACTTGTCACGAACAATAAAAATAGTTGGTTGTGGAGGATCATGATCTCTTGTGTTGCCCAGCATGGCGCATAATGATGACGAAGGAATAGTTAAGATTATAAGCTTCCATGGATTTTTATTTAAAAAATGAAAGGTCAAACAGACCAAATGCAGACTAGATATGCACACTACGCATTTATAATAGTGCAAAGGTTGTACTTTAGTTATCCAGTTTATGTCGGATTTGTGGATGACGACCAGGCATTGAAAACACACATAGATAATTACTTTAGAAACTGACTTCTCGGAAATTCATTACCGCGATTAACACAACATTTTAAGCCATGAGATACATATATTTTTCCCTTCTTTTGTCATTAGATCTTTCTAGCTGTCTGTTAGTCACGCGAACACCTATAGACATGTCATTCAATGGACTCTTTCTTTCTCTCTCTCTCTCTCTCTCTCTCTCTCTCTCTCTCTCTCTCTCTCTCTCTCTCTCTCTCTCTCTCTCTCTCTCTAATGAAAATCATCAAGGAAACTGACAGTTAATTTCCATGAAACATGTCTATCTCTCAAGTAACAGGTTCTTCTAAAAACATCGCTCTCATCGCGGCTCACCGAAACACATCTCTTCTATCTCTCGCCATTCCTCATGACTCCTCATGCCCAAGGTAACATGGCTATAAGTACTGGAATAATGTATAAATTTGGACAGAAACATTGACACATTTTGAAATACAGACCGAGATATAAAAATATAAAATTAAAGGCACGAGATTCTTTGGTTACTCAAGGAACTCTACGTAAAGCAGCGTAGTTTGAAGCCAACAAGCTTAGAATATTCAACCCTAATGTCCCATCAGTACTACTGCATGAGCAAGGCAGATAAATGACAGCACCAACTGTTTTAAATAAATCATATTAACTCATTAATTGGATTATTATGGAAATAATGAGACGATATAACTTTAACCACAAGTGCGAAGTTCATAAAATGAGATGATACGACATAAATCATCCAACGCAAAGCTCATGGAATGAAATTATATGACACAAATCATAAAAGAGAAGTTCATGGGATAAGATAACATGAACCACCAACAAAGTTCATGGAATGGGATAACACAAATCACCAATGAAATTCGTGGAATGAGATAACAGAAATAACCAACGTAGAAAAAATACGACACAAATCACCGACAATGTTCAAAGAATGAAATAACACAAATCACCAACAAAGTTCATAGAATGAGATAACATGAATCACAAATGTAGTTCATGAAATGAGAAGATGTAATACAAATCACCAACTCGAAGTTCATGAAATGATATGACACAAATCACCAACGCTAAGCTTGTGGAATGAAATAACACAAATCACCCATGTAATTCTTGAAATTAGAATAAATGACACAAATCACCTACGAAAAGTCATGGAATGGCGTGAGATACATTTTAATAGCATGAAGCTCATGGGAAGCACTAGACGCTCATGGGAAGCACTAGACAAACTCAAGTGAAACAGGCGATAATGAAAAGACACTGGATCTGGATAAGACACACAATGAAGAATCCTGTTAACCGCTAGACATTCCCAACTAGTACAGCTCGAGTTTCATAAAAATTGGTACCAGACAATGTTCTGAGAATTGATTAAGAAGAAACGGCGACAAATAAGAGAAATGGCCACACCTAGAATATGTGATGGCCAAGTATTTCACACGTAAAGTATCTGCTATGGGGCCACCTTATTACAGTATTAACTCAGCGGCGTCTACTACGTTCTTGATCGGAAGGGACAGATCATCATTCCTAGGCTCTGGTCGGGGCAAATAAGATTTAATAAACACATACATAGGCAGTGTGTGTCTGCTTCAGCATTATCCAGTGTGGACTAGTCACTAGGCAAACACACATGTCGAGAACAGAAGACTTTGACGTCAGTGAATCCACATCGCTTTCCAGGATGAAAGACTTGGGAGTAAGAATTGGCACGGCCAGACACGAGAGGTAGATCGGGAAAACGAGATGCCTCGTTAACCAACACAGAACTGGCACTATTAGCCACCGGACGCTGATGCATATGCTGGGGGGGGGGGGGGGGGATCTGAGCAACTATGGACCTGTCCGGAGTGCAATGAAGATGCCCCAACTGATAACTGATAACTGCTGGGTCGATCTACAATACTGGCCTATGTTCTGCGAGGTAAGAAACATCAAACACTAAATCAATACTAAACTTCAGGTTGTATGAAAGTAGATAGAAAATCAACAACAACAAATGTTTGAGGTCGTCGTGAAAAATAGCCTGACGGTTTAATTATTAAAAACGCGAAAACAAGAAGAAGAAGAAGAAGACAGATAACCTTGGCCATGAGCAGACATGTTTTAGGGTACATTCGTGTGTAGAAGACCAGCTTGTGTAGTAGATGTAAAGCATTAATACCTGTTTACATAATAAACAACGCAAGGTGGCCATCTTTAACGATTTAAAACAGACTGTCTGGGAAATTGCCAGTTCTAAGGACACTACTTTCTGAACTTAGCAGTCAGCGTAAGGTCACCATACAGTGGATACTATCCCACTGTGGAGTACCCGGAAACGACAGAGCTGATCGATTGGCTAAGGAAGGAGCAAAATAAGAACAACCTGATGTGCCCATTACAAACCACCAAAAGAAAAGAATGATCAAATCAATCAGAAGGCCACCAAACCCTACTCAAGACGACTACCACGTTATGGACAGACCAGAACAGGTCATTCTTCTGCGCCTCAGAACAGGACACAATAGATTACGCAACCACATGTATACAAAATTCAAGATTGGTGACTCAGCCATGTGCACATGTGGTTTGGCGTCGCAGACAGCAGAGCACATACTCCAAGATTGCCCAAACTACATCATATCCAGGCGAACCTTCTGGCCTAGAGAGACAACAGTGGAAGATAAACTCTATGGACCGCTGAGTGAACTAAAAAAGACTGTTAGATTCATACAAGAGACAACATTGCAGTAATAAACACATTTCAGGCGAACGAAAGAAGAAGAAAAAAACAGACATGTGGGTGATTATATTTACACACAATCTACAGGACTTCCGGTCCAATAGGGCTGATAGGTGTTTGAACTGTTAAGGCCTCTGGGATGTTTTTGCTTCTGGCAGCGTTTTACTTATGCATTTTTCTCATGTTGGACTGGTAGTACATGGTTACGTCGCCCTGCTACGGAGTTAAGTGAGTAGAGCGACACTTGTTCATATATGCATGTGCGTGCTCTCTGTTCCACTTTTCACATGGGACAGTGAGGAGCATTTCGGGGGCTGAGTGGTCTCGAGGTATGGTGTCCGCCTCGAGTGCTGGAGGTCCCGGATTCACGCCTCGGTGAAGACCGGGATTTTTTCACGTGGACTTCTAGTAACAAAATTTCCCCTGGTCTTTTGGTAATGAGATCGGACGCCAGTGTGTATTGTTGCGCACGTAAAAAATGCCTTGGCAGTTGGAAATCGACAAAGAGTAGCCTAACGGCGCTGCCCGGGCAAAATTTCGAGTTACAAATCTACCCAAAGTATTTCAAGATCCTCGCCGGTGCTACGGTGTTCGTGCACTGAGCTGAGCTTCTCCGGGCTCAGGTTTGAATTAGGAGTAGAACGGAGCACTTGTGGGTTACACCCGTATGCCTTGATGTTGATCCGTCGACTAAACTAGACTAAACAGACAATGAATAAACATTGTGAGGGAACCATTGAAACTCTCAAAATGTGGTTATATAGACAAACATGAGAAATGGTACGTATGATAATGAAACAAAAAGAAGCATTACAAAAACAAGGATCGTAAGAAAACACTGTTAAAGATCGAGGTCAGACATTTAAGCTTTTCCGGTCACAAACAAGGCATATAAGTCACTATCACTAAATGTAAGAAAAAGAATATAGTACTGAAATGTTATTTAGAATCTGTTTTGCCGTTTGCGGTGAATCACGGAACACGAATGAGCAAATTAGGAAGAATTTTGGAAAGAAACAATATGTGATTCCTGAGACGATTGTTACGAGCACCTTGGACTGCCAGAATAACAAACAATGATTGTCTGAAACAGGTTAATCAAAGTAGATCTTTATATACAATTATAAGAAAGAGACAAACATCGTTCTTTTGTCATGTGATGATAAGAGAGGCATTGGAAAATATCGTGACGTCTAGACAGATCAGAAGAAAACATGACAGAGGCAGAACGAGAAAAATTATGCTGGATGGACTGAGATGGTGGAAAGAAAGAAGATCATCAGCAGAGGTGATCCAGAACACCAGGGACTGAGATCTATGGAGCGACACGAGCGCCTACGCTAGTTGGCAAGGCACATGATGATGATGAAATAAGCACAGTACTTTGTTGAAGGATATGTTAGAAATGGAGGGGCGGGGGGGTTGTGATTGCAAATCCTGCAAGGGGGAAGAGAACGTTACACGTGCATGGACACTATCTAGAGAAACACGAATATCCGTTGAATACACAGAAATATGATTTCAAAGAGTACTGAAAATACTTTGAAATAGAAAAACGAGTAACCCAATTTCTTGAAAAGAGGCTAAGATACACACGCAACATTTCACGAGCAACAGAAAGCGATAGTAATGATATTTTGGGTCAAATTGTTAGCGGAGAAACAATTGTAAAATATATTGTTACAATGCATAATGAACGCGTCTGGCGAAAATGACCAGTCTCCGAAACTAGATCAGAAAAATGGAGCCTGGTGACGCACATCGATGCCATTTTGGAGATCAACAGAGGAGATACAAGTAAATCCTCGTGTGAACAGTGAGCAGAGATACTTTGGGATGGCTGCTGCATCCATGACAGAGCACACATGGGAATGCTCAATGTACTGTGACGGCGTTGGATAAAACACAACATAACAAAACAACTAGAAAGGTTAATATGAAAAAGGTAACGGGCAATAGATTCTTCACAACCTTTCTAGGAGTATAATGAGAAAATATCAGTACATGAATTGATGCATTCTGTTTTTTGATCGACAGATGACCCGGGATGGTTAACCCAGTCAACAAATGCCCGCAGAAGTCGGATGTGTCGGCCTAACGGCGCAAGAACGCAGCTTTGCTGTAAACAGCACAATGCAATCACATCCGAAAAAAAAACTCTGGATGAACGAAGAAGAAGAGGAAGAAGAAGAAGAAGAAGAAGAAGAAGAAGAAGAAGAAGAAGAAGAAGAAGAAGAAGAAGAAGAAGAAGAAGAAAGAAGAAGAAAGAAGAAGAAGGAGAAGAAGAAGAAGAAGAAGAAGAAGAAGAAGAAGAAGAAGAAGAAGAAGAAGAAGAAGAAGAAGAAAAAGAAGAAGAAGAAGAAGAAGAAGAAGAAGAAGAAGAAGAAGAAGAAGAAGAAGAAGAAGAAGAAGAAGAAGAAGATCGACAGATGTCAATAAGTATGATCGTCCTGGTATGTTGACAAAATATTTGATGTTGGATAATCAATTCACGCGAGGGAGTTGATTGTTAGGAGGATATTCTGATAATGTCATGGCATCGACGCCTGTTCTCAATGCCCGCTAAGAGAAGGAACGCCTGACTACCTATCCTCCATGCATTGAGGCCTACAAAATTCGAAGATCCTACCACATCACAGACCCATAAAAGATTCCTATTTCAGGACATTTTTATGTTTAGCGGGCGCATTGATTTAAAGCCTAGTATAATACATTGACAATCGCATGAGCTCCGTTAGTCGCTGGTTTGTATCTGCACTCACTGTTCGTTATGAGAGGAAAAGACTGGCCACGTATTCATCCGTGATTTGGTCCTAAAACTGTGAAGGTGCTAACACTTCACAAACATTTAGCAGGTACCACCTACCTGTTAAGGGACTTGTTATAAACTGATTTAATGCCAAACAAAACGTAGGTTTGTACCAAACATGCTACACAGTCAAATGAATAAGTATTATAATATTAATTTCCGTTCACTGAGCATTGAAATTGCGGAAGATACCAGGAAATGAAACAAATAACAAGATTATATTATCGTCCTCCTGTCCAAATAAGAGGTCTCATTTGGTGAATTATCATCCTTCGCCACTAAATCAGTTAATCACTTGAATATGCGTGATATGTAAAAACAGCCAACATATGGACGGCTGGCGAGCAACAACAGATGAGTAGTTGCTGCTGCTGCTTGTGGTCGTTGGCTTGAGCTCCAACGTGAAGTCCTGTATGTCGGATGAAGACATCCTGTTGTCCAACATCAATGTGATGTCATACCGGACTGAGGTTTGCGTGAGTATCCGTTGTCCCATGTCTGGCTTATTGGTGTGCAGACTGGTGGTTCCTCGCCGTACAGGCAGACACTCTCCGACTTCGGAGGAATCGGCGATCCTACTGACTTTAGCCAGGACCCCGAAGGGACCTGTTGCACAGGACGCTCGACGAGGACGCGTCAAGATGAGTAGTGATTTAAAAATAAATTGCTTAAATGTCGACGAAACTACGTCTTGACCATGTATTCAATGTAGATGTGTGATATTACTTTCATGTCATGTGTCAGGGACTGTAATAACACTGTCCCATGTTTCTAATAGACAAAGTCAGTTCCCTGCATTTTTAAGATTGATATTTCGTGTTCATGTTTATTGGACCTCGACACAGTTTGACTATATACTTTAGAAAATGTCGATTGTCTGATAGACTGTCAGCTTGTGCATGCATGTGTGTGTTAGAGGGTGAGAATGAGATTGATAGCGCGCGCAAGCGTGTGTGTGTGTGTGTGTGTGTGTGTGTGTGTGTGTGTGTGCATACGTTTATAATCCATCCATCTATCATGTGCCATGTCGGTAAGCGTGGGCGGTCATGTTCTGCCATCTCACTCGATCACCAGAGTCGTGGATCAGCATCGTGTTTCTGTCTCGACGATGCCACAAGGCCAAGCCATCCAGGTACTTGCTTCTAGGTCTTCCCCTTGGTCTGTTCCCCTCGATCTTACCAGTTGTCACCAAGTTCTCCAAATCATTTCTTCTCATAACATGCCCAAAGAATTGTGACTGTCTACGTCTAATGTCTCTAATCAGTTTGCGATCTTCATTTGTTTCTTGAAGGACTTGTTCATTGGTCTTTCTGGCTGTCCATGGTATTCTTTGCATTTTCCTCAGAAACCACATTTCTACAGCCATCAGATGTTTTTCAGCCTGACTGCTCATTGTCCAAGCTTCACATCCATATAAAAGTACAGGTTCTATGTAGCATCTCAACACTCTTTTTCTAGTTTCAGTTGACATCTTTTTATTGGTCAGTATGTTTTTCATCTTGCAATAGGCTACTTTTGCCATGGCGATTCTTGTTCTAATCTCTTTAAGGCATCTCCCATCAGATGTTATTACTGTTCCGAGATAATTGTACCTATTCACTTGTTGAAGAATATTCCCATTTACTTGTATATTACATTGTGGTATTTCGCTCTTCCTAGTGACGACCACAATCTGTGTCTTTTTACAATTTAATTCTAACCCTAGTTGTTCACTGTGTGTAACAACTGCATCTACTAAATTGTGCAGGTTCTGTTCATTGTCTGCAATCAAGACTGTATCATCTGCATATCTAATGTTATTGATGCATCGTCTCCCAATGTTGATTCCTTCCATATATTCAATATTTCTGAAAATACTTTCACTGTACAGGGAAAACAGATCTGGAGACATTACGCATCCCTGTCTCACACCTCTCTTAATAGGCTGATATTGGCTTACTTCATTATCAACTCTTATGGTAGCTTGTTGTTTCCAATATATTTTTTTTTTACAAGTCTAAGGTCTTTTCCATCAATTTGTAGATCTTCAAGCATCCTTATCATGTTGACATGTCTCACTTTATCGAAAGTCTTTGTGTAGTCAATAAAGCAAAGGTGTAGATCTTTGTTTACTTCTATAGAACGTTCGATTACGGTTCTCAGTATATACACAGCATTTACTGTACCCTTGCCTTCTACAAACCCACATTGTTCTTCTCCTATTTCAGGTTGTATTTTCCTCCTAACTCTTTGCATGATAATTCTTAGCAAAATCTTCGTGATGTGACTCATTATACTAATTGTTCGATGTTGATCACATTCCAAGGCTCCTGATTTCTTTGGTATTGCAATAAATACAGAATTACATAACTCCTGAGGTATATTTCCAGTATCATATATTGTATTAATAAGACTGGTAACTTTATCTATTCCATATTCTTCTAAAGCATTAATCATTTCTGTTGAGACGCTGTCTGAACCGGGGGTCTTGCCAGATTTCATATGGTTAAGAGCATTCTGAACCTCCATCTTCAAAATTGCTGGTCCTTCATTATTATTTTGAACACCATACTGTTCGTCTTTGTTATCGTTATAAAGGTTTTTCACGTAATCTGACCATACATGTAAGATCTGATCTTTTTCTATTATGACTCTTCCATCTTTTGTCTTTGGGCAGCCTGCTGATGTAAGTGTTCTTTGATTAGTAAGCTCCTGAATTCTTTTGTGCATTAGTTTCGCATTTTTACTGTTGTGTTGTTCTTCAATTTCTCTGCAATTTTTCTCAAGCCATGTTTCTTTTGCCTCCTTACATAAGGTTCTGACTTTTCTGTGAATTTCTTCATATTTGGCAGGCTTATGTTTGTTCTGTCTTTTTGTTTCCATTAGTTGTAAAATTTCTTCAGTCATCCATGTCTTACGGCCCACTTTCTTTACTTTTGGAATAGTTTTTTCTGCTGCACAACTGATTGAATTCTTCAGCATTTCCAATTGATCATCTACATCTTGAAATAGGATCTCTAGATCAGACAATAAATCAAATTTGTTCTTTACTTCTATGTTAAAATTATCTTGTATTTCTTTGTCAGTTTTCAATTTGCACAAGTCATATTTAGGGTTTCCTGCTGTATACTTGACTTTCTTTAACTTTACCCTCAATGTGCCTGTAATTACAACTGTTAACGCATTTCGAAACCTTTTGCTAATCAGGATGTAATCTATCTGGTTTTTAATCCTGCTGTCTGGACTCCTCCATGTCCATAATCTTCTAGGATGTTTAAACCAGGTGTTTCCTACAACCATTTCTTGTTCTTTTGCCAATTCTACAAGTTTGTAGCCTCTTTCATTTCTCTCTCCCAAACCATGGTTGCCTACACTGTATCCATCGCTTTGCTTTCCTTTTTTTGCGTTGAAATCACCCATTATGATATTTATTTCTGATCTTTTACAGTTCTTCAAAGCAGACTCCATGTCATTATAAAATTCCTTTATACTTTCTTCACTGCATTCACTTGTTGGGGCATATACTTGAGTGACATTTATTTTAAAAGGTCTTCCGTTTAATTTTACTAATAGAACTCTGACACAGCCCGATATCCTTTGATAGAATTTGATGTTTGCTTATCTAATATAATGGCTACACCTCTTTGCTGTTCTTCTCCCCCAGAGTAAATAATCTTACAATCCTCTCCTGTCCTTATCCCTGCTCCTTTCCATCTCGTTTCCGATATTCCTAATATGTTAATCTTCTCTCTCCATTTCTTTTTTGATGTTTTCTAATTTTCCATCTGCATTCATTGTTCTAACATTCCAAGTTCCTACTTTAAATGATATTAATCTTTTGCACCTAGTAGCCTGCTGACGGTCTGGAGTCACCTGGTGCGCATGACTATCCCTACCGGGCGAGGCTGCTCCTATGGAGCACCCAATCACGCCGTTTCTCTGATTATCGAAGAGTCCACACAACATGATTTTGTTGGCATCTGTAAAGAAGGTAGTTTGCCATTGCTTTCCTTCCTAGCAGTGACCATACTGGTCAGTGATCGTAGCCATTGTCTCCTCAAAAAAAGAGATCCTCTGCCTACCGTCGTGAAGGTGGAGACCATAACCTACAACTATCTATCGGCTGCTCTCCATCTTCATCCACCACCTGCAACCATGGAGGGGGGGGGGAGATGAGGAGAGAGAGAGAGAGAGAGAGAGAGAGAGAGAGAGAGAGAGAGAGAGAGAGAGAGAGAGAGATTTGTTTGTACCCTAAACGTGTTGAATGCGTACGCGACATTCATCTCTCGACTGTTCAAATAACACTAGTCAGCAAATTTTCAAAAGTTATTTGTATCAGAATTTAAATACATAATTTCCTATTTATCTTGACATGTTAATTTCAAATGTCATAATGAAATTCACCAATTGGCACTGGTTTTTTTTTAAAAAAATTTTTAGGATGAATTTACATTACGGAATTATACTTAACTTTCAATCAATAAATCATGTGCCATGCCGGAAAGCGTGGGCGGTCACGACTCGCCATTTCACTCGATCACCAGTGTCGTGGATCAGCTCAGTGTTCCTGTCTCATCCATGCCGTGTAGCCAAGCATCCAGGTATTTTCCTCTCGGTCTTCCTCTTGGTCTGTTCCCTTCGATCTTGCCAGTTGTCACTAAGTTCTCCAATCCATTTCTTCTCATAACATGTCCAACAATTTTGACTGTCTACGTCTAATTTCTCTAATCAATTTACGATTTTCATTTGTCTCCTGTAGTACTTGGTCATTGGTTTTCTGTCTTTTCATGGTATTCTTTGCATTTTCCTCAGAAACCACATTTCTGCAGCCATCAGATGTTTTTCAGCTTGACTGCTCATTGTCCAAAATTCACATCCATACTAAAGAACTGGCTCTATGTATCCCCTCAACACTCTTTTTCTCGTTTCAATTGACATTTTCTTATTGGTAAGAATGTTTTTCATCTTGCTAAAGGCTACTTTCGCCATTGCGATTCTTGTTCTAATCTCTTCAATGCATCTCCCATCAGATGTTATGACTGTTCCGAGATAATTGTACCGATTCACTTGTTGAAGAATATTCCCAATTACTTGTATATTACATTGTGGTACTTCGTTCTTCCTAGTGACGACCATAACCTGTGTCTTTTTGCAATTTAATTTTAACCCCAGTTGCTCACTGTGTACAACAACTGCATCTACTAATTGTTGCAGATCCTGTGTATTGTCTGCAATCAATATTGTATCATCTGCATATCTAATGTTATTGATGTTTCGTCCTCCAATGCTGATTCCATTTATATCTAACTTTAGCATTATAAAAATTGTGGTACATACTCAATTAATTGATATTTCAACATAAAATCATAGAAAAAATACAAACATTATTTAAAATTTACATATAATGTTTTACAAAGGCACATTTGAACCCATTACGTTATTATTCAGTCGCAGTTCGAGCCCTCTTTGCTTCTTGTAGTCAATCGATGATGTGTCTCTTGTCACAGTCCAACAGTAATCAGCAAGCAATGGAAAGCTTCAATTGCCTTGATACCTTGTTCGCATAGCAGCAATGTCCTGGTGAAATCGCTCACCACCCTCATCACTGACAGCTTCATAGTTTGACGGAAAGAAATCCAGATGAGAATCCAGAAAATGAATTTTCAAAGACATGTTGCAGCCAAGATTATTATACTTAAAAAGGAGATTTTCTACAATTTTATTGTAATTATCAGATCTGTTGTTTCCAAGAAAATTGTCCACTGCTGACTTAAATGCTAGCCATTTTGTTGTTCACTTCCCATGCTACACGCAAAGAAACTCGTCATGATAAAGACATTTTCGAATTTGCGGACCAGAAATACTCGCTCTCTTATTTTAGCTTCACTCAGTCTTGGAAAGCTTCTGATGAGCCGCATTTGTTTTCTCCATTGCCCAGACAAAGTTTTACATGAGACCCAGATTAACGTGCAAGGGTGATAACAAATTCTTGTATGTCGACAAGTGCTGGGTTATCAACGTTCTTTCTGCCATGATGCAATAACTGCCTGCTTGGCCAATGTCTTCTGATGTTAAAGTCAATTTGTTCAAGGCTATCCCACTCACAGCGACAGCAACAGTACTCGGTGTGTCCACCCTCTAGTCCAAGCAAAAGAGCGCCCACATTTAAGTCACCGCAACAGTTGCATCATACATATAAATTGACCGTAATTAAATAAACTAAGGACATATTTCATGAAAACTAGAGGCAATCAAAATATTTGAATGTCTTATTCGTTTTCAGCACATCAAAATTAGTTAAGATCATATATTTTCATATCCGGTACAGTTTGGTTGTTGACTAGTGTAATCAAACTTATTCATTATTGGAAAACAGTCAACGAAATAAAGTACGACAGGCCTAATTTTGGGTTGATGTTTTCTCAGCCCACGCGGCTGATTTTGTGTAGCAAAAATTTTGTTTCGTATTGTGTTGGTTATTTTTAAATGTTCACTAAATGTTCAAACTAAGTGGTTAGTGATAGCGAGAAACTTTGAAGCAGCCAAAATATGCTTCCTGCGATAAATGTTGATAATACCTTGGTCTGCCAGAGTAACCAACAATGATTGCCCAGAAAAGGCTAAATTATCTCATCTCATCTCATCATGTTCCTCTTGTACCTTGCGGTGTCGAGGTGAAGTATAAACAGTGGAAGAGTGCCCGCTTATGGGCTTCATGTATCGATATTCCCATGGACTCTGTTATTCCCTGCGTCCATCGTTTACGTGGCCGGCTTCTTCCTCTGCTTCCCTCTGGTCTGTACATCATTGCTTGTTGTGTTATACTGTTAGTTGATAACCTACTTGCATGGCCAAACCATTTGACTTGCTGCCTTCTAATAAAATCTAGTGCGGCTATAACCTCCACTTTAGTCCTGATTTCTTCATTTCTGATCTTATCTCTTCTTGATGCATTGAGTATTCTTCTCAGGAATGTTATTAATGTTGTTGTGATGTTTCTTTTCTCTTTTTTTGTCATTGTCCAGGTTTGGCATTAGTAACATAGAGTTGGTATGAAGATTGTATTGTAAGGTGCTTTCTTAGTAGTTATTGATACATGTTTGTTCTTTAGTATTGGTGCCATTTGTCCAATGAGTTGGTTTGCCTTATTGCATCTATTTTCGATCTCGTCTAGAAAATTATATTCAGCACAAGAGAGTGGAAGAGAGAGAGAGAGAGAGAGAGAGAGAGAGAGAGAGAGAGAGAGAGAGGGGGAGAGAGGGGGGGAGAGGGAGAGAGAGAAACAGCATTCTTTGGTCATATGATAACAAGAGAGGCATTGAAGAACATCGTGCCAACTGGCAATATCACTGGGAAAAGAGGCAGAGACAGACAGGGAGAAATCATATTGGGTTGGCGAGACGTTGGCATGGAGAAATAGCAGAACTGATCGTTTTGTGTTGAATACTGTAAAATGTTCCCTTTATGACAATGTGGCTTATGATTAGTAAGGGCTGTCATATCGCACTCCGGACAGGTCCCTAGGTGCTCCAGTCTCCCCCGTAACATCTCCTCCAGCGTATATTGACTGCATAAGAACAATGAAAGAAGACGGTGAGGCAAGCCGAGAAAATTGATGCTGGGTGGACTGAGATGGTTGCATTAAAAGAACTGTGTTTCTCATGTTTTTTATGTGCTTTCCCTATTGGGGACTGTGTTAGAGTTTGTTTACAATTTTTAAAATCATCAAATTATTCCATCAACGGTTAGTTAGTTGCATATCCTTTACATGACGTAGCAGTCAACTCCAGCATTCTTGGGTTGTTTGTGATTCCTGGGTAAGTTTACGTTCAGTAGTTTTCCCTCAACAGAGTTGATCCAAAACACCAAGAACCGAAATCTTTGGAAAGACATGAATTCCTTCGTCAGGTGGAAGGCACGTGATGATGATGATGATGATGATGATGATGATGATGATGATGATGATGATGATGATGATGATGATGATTTGTACACACTTGACTCCCGGGTTTTTTATTTGTGGTGCTACAATTATACTGTAAAGTCTTAATGTCATTGTTATGATGCTTCTTGCTACTTCAGTATTCCTCGGAAATATATCTTCTCTGTTGCTACAGTTATGCTGTAAAGTCTTAATGCCAATGCCAATCCTGGTACGGGTACAAAATGTTGGTAGGAAGTTTGTGTTACATGAACAATGTTATTTATGTTCCTATTCATTTATCTTCGTTAGTTTCGACCAAACATAGAAAATCCCACAACTTATATCAGAATAAAAGTGCTGCATGTTAATATTGTGTGCACCTTATGAGCTGAGTTGAGTTGAGTTGAGCTGGGTCAAGGACCGACATCACAGCACTCAGGACATTCTCATACCCACTTCGTCCAATCTTCAACAACCAGCGAAGAGTCCCATACTAATGGTAACAGGTGCAGTATCATTGTGTTATTTACATATATCTCACAAGGTGAATCATATACCATAATCATCAAATGAGATATATGAGAATAACATGTAAATCGGGAAGCAGAGGTGTTTCCAAGGCACCAGGGTCAGGTTCTATACTGGCCAAGACCTACTGACACGTCCTAGTCGTGTGTCCTGGGCAACAGGTCCCTTCGGGGTCCTGGCTAACGTAGTAGGATCGCTGATTCTTCCGAAGTCAGAGAGTATCTGTCTGCACGGCGAGGACTCACCAGTCTGCACACCAATAAGCCAGACATGGGACAACGGATACTCACGCAAACCTCAGTCCGGTATGACATCACACTGATGTTGGACAACAGGATGTCTTCATCCGACAAACAGGAGTTCACAGCCAGCGAACACAAGCAAGCATGCAAGCACATGTAAACCGTGTACACACACACACACACACACACACACACACACACCTACATACACACGCACGCACGCATATATATATATATATATATATATATATATATATATATATATATATATATATATATATATATATTGCCATACGGCGGCACGCACCACCACGAAAAATATAAAGGGGGAAAATGGAATTTCCCACTCGGACACTAAAGTGGACGTCAACAAAGGAATCCACGGACAATGTGGACAATGTCATTGGACGAACGGGAGACGCTGTGATTGTGCTTTCGAACAAGGACGTGTTTTCGGAGGATCTATGTGAGGTGACCTCTGGACGCGATGATATGAGCGTGAGGCAGCTCTGAGTCAGGAGAGGGATTCGATGATGATGATCCAGCAGTGAAGTAACCGGGCGCTGAAACCTAGATCGGAATTACAGCCTGAATGGAGAGTCAGTGGATCATGGCTTCAAGCAGAGCGCGGTAGACTGGGCGCCCATCGGTGGATTGGTAGAGTAGGTGCCGATCCCGTCTATAGGGATCAACCTACAGGTCTGCGAGAGCTCTGTGTCCCTGTGTCTGCTACGGAATAAACTTCTGGTAGCGCTTTGATATCTTGAATTTTGCCGTTGATTGTCACTTGTATTCAAGGTAAGGACGCAAGTTTAATTCCTCGTCCTTCGTTGCTATTTTACATTTTTACGAGTTGATACCTCGACTGTTGCCGAGTGTGAAGAATATATATATATATATATATATATATATATATATATATATATATATATATATATATATATATATATATATATATATATATATATATTGTAATACCGATTGCAGAGATCCACAAATAAACGTGACACATGTATATGTTGCATGTTAACGTGAGTGTAAGAGAATCGACACTCGTGAAATGTAGGCTCCACTAACCTACTTTCAATAAACATCAATTACCTTTTCATTGTGATGAAAAGTTATGTACAGTTATTTGGGCTTGTCTGTCTTGTGTTATTTTATGTGGTTTACCACCACTGGGCATTGTGTTAGAATCTGTGTTGCCTATCTTTCACGGGACATCGTCGCAGTTAACCCCAGTATTGTTTGAATTGACTTGGCAAATTTTAAGTGTGCCATTGTTTTCTGAACAACCAGCACTCAAACCTATCACGATGTTCTCGATGATAAGTGCGTGATATGGTCGTTGTCTAGGTAACGATGCTCCTGGTGTGTCAATTTAGCTATCTAACTGTCTTACAATATAACTCACCCCCGCAGTGCACATTCACCAGTCATTAAACAAGATTGAGTTGGCGCACATAATCCTTTATTGCAGAAAGAACATGGACAAACGGAACACAACTCTATATCCAGAAAACAATATCCATAGAATATAAATATCCTCCTCACAATTTAACACGTACACATCCCTGCCTTCTCAAGCCTGCTTCATATCAAATCCACAAGACAGGTAATCCAGCTACTATCCACGGCTGGATTTCACACAATACACCCACACACTGGGTCTAGCCTCCACTAACTATTCAACCCACTCTGGGTTCAGGCCTTCATTAACTATCCAACCCCCACTGGGTTTTAGGCCTGCATTCACAACTGGGAGAACAACACAACAAAAGATCTGACCCGCAGTCAGTCTAAGCTCCCACTTATTAGCCCACCGATCCGCTCGGCGCCAAAACATCAACTGTCCTCAAGTCCCCTGACTTCACACAAAACTAAACTGTCCTTCACCCCATCCCCCCCCCCCCCCCCTAGAGGTCTGCTCACACCCGCACCATTATTTCTCAGGGTTGATTGTTTTTCTCGTAGCCAGGTCACTCACCTTACTGTCTCCAACTTTCATCTATTATTTCTCATGCCCGGTCACTTGTTTATGTACTAGCACGGTCATTCTCCTTAATGTCAGTGAACCCAGGCATATGTCAAAACCATTGTATGAACATCAGTGCAAGACGGTCTGCTTCGAAATCGCCTACAGCTGTGTTTCGAACGGCGTATGAGGGATTACGAACTGAGTTCGTAACTCCTTTGCCACAACGCCGGCAGAGATTGTGTGCACTATTTAAAACGTGAAGGAAAGATCACCAGCCCCAGCTAATGCCAGCCGGTTCTTGTGTGCTGTTCTGAGTCATAACCTGGCTACATCCTCACATGCCTTGCCCCAGATGTAAAGTTCCAGTACCAGTCTTGCCCATCCTGCAGGTCTCATGCTTGGAGATGGGGAAGATAACTCTGCACCAGTCCCCTTGGGGATGGCAATTTGGCACCTGGTCGAGAGATAGGTCTCTACACAAACCTCATTCCATTTTAGTCAGGCCCTTTCATCACCTACAGGACTGATACCCAGTGTATCGGAATTGAAAGTTAAAACTCAGTCTTTCAGTGGGTTCATCATCATCATGTGGCAAACCGGTAAGAGTGGGCGGTCATGTTTCACCATCTCGCACAATCACCAGAATTGTGGATCAGCTCAGCATTCTTGCCTCGACCATGCCACGTGGCCAAGCCATGCAGATATTTACTTATCTGCCTTCCCCTTGTTCTTTTCCCACTCAATCTTGCCAGTTGTCACCAAGTTCTCTAATTTATTCCTTAAAACTATAGATATCACAGAATGGCTAAAAACTATAGCAGTCATGGAATGATTAAAAACTACAGCAGTCATTGAAAGGTTAAAAATTATAGCAGTCAAAGGGTTAAAAGCTAGGCAGTCATAAAATGGTTAAAACCATAGCTATCATAGAATGGCTAAAAACTATAGACGTAATCGGTTGGCTAATAACTATAGCAGTCATATAATGATTAAAAATTACAGCAGTCAAAGAATTGTTAAACGCTATAGCAGTAAACGTATGATTAAAGATTATAATAGTCACAGGATGCCTAAAAACTATAGCAGTCATAGCATGGTTAAACAATAAAGCGGTCAAAGTATGGTTAAAAACTATAGCAGTCATAGAACGGTTAAAAATTATAGCAGTCATTGAGTAGTTAAAAACTATAGCAGTTAAAAGACTGGTCAAAAATTATAGCAGGCAAAGAATGGTTAAAAACTAAAGCAGTCATAGAATTGTTAAAAACCATAGCAGTCATTGAATGGTTAAAAACGAACAGCAGTAATATAATGGTTAAAAACGATAGTAGTTGAAGAATGGTTAAAACTATAGCAGTCATGGAATGGTTGCACAATAATGTATGTTATCACGTCCGTGCCGAAAATGTACGCCTGCCATCAAGTTTTAATCTCGATGTTTGGTTTGGATTAGTTTGGATCATTTTCATTGCTCATTGATACTTCTACAAGCGCCGGTCTCCTCTAGTAGATTACACAAAGGGGATCTCGTCACAGAGCACAAACTACATAGCACATGCCAGGATCTAAAAAGTATATGTACCAGATTAACACATGCTATAAATAATATTTTATTGTGAGTCAATTTTATAATTTGAAATTTTGCCTAAGCATTGGTATACACAGTCAGCTTTTTCGATTTCTAACTGCTGGGAGATTTGTAATGTGCGCAAAGTGCATACACCTCTACACCTTCTCTTAGTTGTTCGTGTTTATCTGAGAAGACTAGGAGTCTGATTCACTACACCAGGATTGTCGTGTCTTCCTTTAAAGTGTCGTCCCTGGAGTGAGGGGAGTCAACACCCACATTATAATTTTTTTTTTCCCCTATCAATATCCTGGAGAATCCACCAGCTTCTTTCCAACACACTCCTTCAGTTCATGGACACCTTTTCCTCTCTCTATCACTGTCGTACTATGCCCCCTCTCATTCTTCCCCACGCAACATATTCAACAACTCTTGCTTCTAAAAATTAATAAAGATTAATTTATTAAAAGAAAAGTGTAAGGTACGTGAGACGTGTATGCGAAGAAAATGTGTGATGTGTTCTATAATGTGTGTAGGATCGGACCCTCAGATAATAGCATAGTCAGTTCATCCTTGCAAGGACACACCACAGCACGTTAAGTCAGAACAAGTCCATCTCACCCAGTGCTGTATCCCTCCTGCCGGACACCGACTGTCATCTGTAGCTACCTGGTAATCCATCTTCCTGATCATCCGAAATAGATACTGTTTGTAATTACAGCTGATCATGGACCGGTTGCACACTACGCATAAGTTCCTATAGTTCCTAAAAATTGTACGAATCCTTTGTTGTGTGTACTTAGGTATCACTGTTATTGTTAATATACTTGATCCTAACTAGTGTCTATCAAGTCTCAAGTATGATGTCTTTTGTAATATTTCACTGGAATCTATCACACCATGTGACTTACATTTAAATGTTCTCGTTCCTTTAACAATGTTTGTATGATGTGTGACATATCAACAATCATCACCCATCCTAGGTGAACCTTAACACACAGGAATCGTTATATTGGTTGGCTCTTCTGAGCCATGTTATGGTGAACCCTCCTGATTATGAGTCTAGCGTAAACATTATACCACCTTTCTTCTCGGGTGTTATTCGTTTTCCGTAAGAAAGCATTTGAGTGTCCAACTAGTGTTCTTCTAATTGGAGTTGCACTTCTTCAAAACCAGTGTTGAACTTCCTCGTAACTGGCAGGGAACCTGTTAGAGAAACAACACATCTGGTGATAGCACTAGTCACTGATCCTACCGGCTGAGTGTAAGCCTATTGCCTTGCTCTGTTATTTTTCAGCTAACTAAACTCTGTCATAGAGCATATTAGCTCCTCACCTACGTCCGAATCAGGCTATGACAAGGAAAGACCCATAAACAGAGTGCAAAACTTCAGTGGGCAAACCACTGAAAGATCCCCCCCCCCATTTGACACTTTCCCCATCTCCCAACCCATCTTAAATCTCTCCAAATATCACCCCGCTATCCTATTCATCCTAGCAGAGCCAATTATCACTTCACTACTCTAACTAGTTTTCAACTAACAGTGCTAATCATCACACTCTAGTTTTAACAAGACTACTGCCTATATTAATTAGGACTAATTATACAATATGACTACCTTAGGCAACACCGCAGTTCGATCAAATCATATCTACATTTGCCATGACAGGCACGTGTAAAATTAAATTAGCTTAATTCGCACACGGTAGATATTATTCCCAATTCACAACTGCAGTGCCACAGCACGTCCGCCTAAATCAACTGTTTGAGTTACACTGTCTCCCCCAATCATGTTTTCTTCCGAACAGCCTTGAATTGTTCACGTGACGTTGTTGATGTCCTGCAGGTGTCCCAATGTTCCCAATAACAATCCCACACTTTCTGTCATGTGGTGACAAGCAAAGCCGCCATTTCGTTTGATGTCGGGAAATTCTAAATGACAGATGGGACTGTTTTATCTCCCGAGCCTGGCACTACTGCTTGACTCCGACCTGTTTTTACTGTATTGTTAAAAAAACAATTGGGGCCCTGCAAACAAGCCGTTTAATCAGATTGCCTGTATTATCATCAACTGGTTAATCACGGTGTTTTTTCGTGACAAGGATAAGAATGGGGAGAAGTGAGTGTGTATGTGGGAGTATGTCATCTTTATATTGGTTTTGTAGAAATCGCATGAGTGTGCATTTTCTGAAGAAAATTGCTTATCGGCATGGCACATGATGATGATCAGAAACCAGATACAGTAATACCTCGGTTTTCCACCATAATCTGTCCGAAAACAATCTGCGAAATCCGACATAGACGAAACCAGGGGCAAAAATGTCCATATGAATCAATGTATATACAATTAATTTGTTCTAGACACTTCAAAATAATACCACAAACGCATTTTATAGAGAATAAATGTAGTGTTTAATCAATCAATCAATCATGTGCCATGCCGGAAAGCGTGGGCGATCACCAGAGTCGTGGATCAGCTCAGTGTTCCTGTCTCTACCATGCCATGTGGCCAAGCCAACCAGGTATTTACTTCTCGGTCTTCCCCTTGGTCTGTTCCCTTCGATCTTGCCAGTTGTCACCAAGTTCTCCAATCCATTTCTTCTCATAACATGTCCAAACAATTTTAACTGTCTACGTCTAATTTCTCTAATCAATTTACGATTTTCATTTGTCTCCTGTAGTACTTGGTCATTGGTTTTTCTGTCTGTCCATGGTACTCTTTGCATTTTCCTCAGAAATCACATTTCTGCAGCCATCAGATGTTTTTCAGCTTGACTGCTCATTGTCCAAGTTTCACATCCATACAAAAGAACAGGCTGTATGTAGCACTCTATACACTTTTTCTCGTTTCAATTGACATCTTTTT
Organism: Cepaea hortensis; assembly: GCA_963921405.1. Taxonomy (NCBI): domain Eukaryota; kingdom Metazoa; phylum Mollusca; class Gastropoda; order Stylommatophora; family Helicidae; genus Cepaea; species Cepaea hortensis. The sequence goes on from OY992883.1 coordinate 41,957,791, forward strand.
ATTGGTCAGTATGTTTCTCATTTTGCTAAAGGCTACTTTCGCCATGGCGATTCTTGTTCTAATCTCTTCAAGGCATCTCCCATCAGATGTTATGACTGTTCCGAGATAATTATAAGAAAGTGGCAGTGAGGTCACATGAACAATGACATTAGAGCACATGTGATTTTATCTTACGTGCGTTACTACATTTTGAAGCTGAAAAATGCAAAATAAACACATTACACCGAATACTGTATACGCAGTAATCACTTATGCAATTGTTATATTAGCATCCGCAATCAATTAAAAAAAAAACACTGGAAAGCGTGGGTCCTTTGTTTTCTCAAAATTGGCAGCGAGGTCACATGGGCACGCCGACGAAATCCGAGACAACGGACAAAAAGCGAATCAAATTTTTCGCGGAAAAAAAATCAACGAAAGCCGAAACCGGTGATAAATGAAATCAACGAACACCGAGGTATTACTGTATTCCACGCTGTGATCGTAGTAAGTCTGTTCTAGCAATGGACGGACGTAGCATCTCTATGCCATCTCTCCTTGACTGCTGATTCTGGAGTTAAACGGTTTGTTACATGTCCTTACAAGATGTCGCAAGCAACCCCATCATTTCTGGCTTATTGTGATTTTGAAGGCAATTCTTAGAAATAGAGGAAGACCTCAAAATAGTTTGCCATTGCTTTCTGAACGACCGGCACTCATACCACTGAATGGAAACCAACGCAAGGCTGCCCACTTTCAAACCGCCCGCAGCTGTGTTTCGAACGTGGTATGTGGGATTACGAATTGCATTCGTAACTCTTTCGCCACAGAGCGGGCTGCACTGGGTAGCCAGGCGGAGAACGCCTTTGAGTTAATTGCGCTGAGGGTATATTTCCAAATATGGGAATAACAGGCGAACGAATAGGAAGCTTTCCATTGCTGTCTGAACAGCCGTCGTCCACACCATTGCAAAAATCATCGCAAAACTGTCTGCTTCCACATTGCCTGTGGCTAAGTTCGAACGCAGGCTGTCGGGATTGTGAACCTGCATTCACTACACCTAAGATACAGAACGATTCTGGACTAGTGATATCAAATCAAATCAAATCAAATCAAATCAACTTTATTAGGGTCACAAATTGGGCGCGCAGGCCCGTCTTACATTCGGCCCTTCCAATCACTCGTCTTTCGTTCATCAAGAGCATTATACATTTACATAGGAAGAAAAATAAACATTGTGAAATGAATGTTGTAAACATAAACAAGGCTAATAACCATGTTATGAAGCCCATCTCCCACCTATCCATACATCACCCCACCCACACAACACCCCCACCTACCCACACACGCGCGCACCAAGGGACACATACACACCCCCACCTACCGACACACACGCACACCAAGGGACACATATATATCCCACCAACCTATCCATCCCCCTCCCGCACATCCCCCACGCACACACACTGCCCTCACCTGATCCCCCAACCAAAATACACTCGCCACCCACAAACATTCCCCCACCAACCCACACATTCCACGCCCATCCACATACACATCCTACCCCACACATCCTCTCCCCACCCACACCTCAAACCACCCATCCCCCAGCCACATCTCCATCGACAACATATTCCCCACCCATGCACACAATCCCCCACCAACCCACACATCGCACATCCACATCCCAAAACCATACACACACATCCCCACCAACTGACATGTCCCTACCCCCCCCCCCTCACACACATCTCCCTAACCACCCATACATCCCCAATCCACTCATACACACCCCACCACCCACACACACAACTTCCACCCACCCACACATGCCTTAACCTAAACCCCCACCACACAATCCTCCACCCGCACATCACATACACCCCCTACCACGCACTATTCCCAACCCACGCACCACACACACACATGCCCTCACCAACACATCCCCACTCACACACCACACACATATCTCCCACCCAGATACCACACAATATTCCCACCCACACCCACACAGATACCCTTACCCATCCACCCCACATACCCCCACTCACACACCACAAAAATCCCCCACCCACACACACAAACCTCACCCACACAATATCCCCAACCAACACACCACACACCTCTCACCACCCACACACGCATTCCCTACCCGTCCACCAACACACACTCACTCACGCATACATCCTCCACTACGCACCCACACACCCCCACCCACCCACCTCCAACCAAACATCTCTCGATCACAATACCCCTACCCCCACACACATCCTCCACCCACTCACACATCCCACCCCGACACATACAACTCCTTTACCCACCTACACATCCCTAAGCCATTCACACACCCCCACCCACACATCTCCCACCCACACTCCCCCACATACTTCCCCCAACCACCACAATCCCCTACTCACCCACACATATACCCCACCCATACACACATTTCCCGCACCCATCACGCACATCCCCCACACCACACACTATCCTCCACCCATACCACAACAAACATACCCTCCATCCACACATCATTCACACATTCCCCATCAACACACCGCACACATATCTCAAACCCACACACCATACACTTCTCCCCACCCGCCCTTGCATCCCCAATCCACCCAACACAATCCCCTACCCACACAACCCCGCCTCCCACACATACTTCCTCAAACCATCCACACATCTCCACCCACATAAACACACATCTCCTGCATCCGTCCCATACACATATCCTCCACCCATACACACATCCCCCACACCCATTCCAACACCCCTACTTTCACCCCCACACATCCATCCAACACCCACAAATACCACTACCCACCAAAACTCACACAGATATAGATATTTAGCCTTCTCGAGACCGGGTTATACAAATAAACATTACGTGAGCACGATGCAGACGTTAAATATTCCTCAATGGATGAAAATCCAAACATTAATCAGCAATTTTCCAAAAATTGGCAATATATTAGGGCGTGTAAACTACCAACAGGGATGTGAAGATCAAGCGGAAACTATCACATTAATTGTCGCAGAATAAATTTATGGGCAGCCATAAATATAGATTTATAGCAAATTATAGCGGGCTCTCTTTGGACTAAACAACACGTCACGTGACTCGTACGGTCGAATAATCGCGGACATCAACAAGAATATGGTAGAGAACTGGCTAGTCTGTTGGCCTTCTGACCCAGTGGTCATGTGTTCGTATCTCCATCAAGGCTGGGGATTTTTTTTTTTTTTAATTTAATGATAGACCTGCCCTCCTAGGCCGACCCAGTCTAAAATGGGAAGCAGGAAATGTTTTGAGAAGTGAAGGTGGTCGGTGTTATATTGACCACACCAGTCAACGAGAGCCGATTGGTCGATACAATTATGGACCCAGCACCATATACCCAATAAGTCTGAAGACGTAGAAAAGGACCCTTCCTCTTCTGCCTGCCATCTCCCAATGAAACATGGGTCCTCAGCCACCTCACACCCAGCCCTCTGTAGACTTGTTGATGTCTGGTTGGGTTTCGCAGCTGTAGTTTTCTAAAGGATGAGGTAGCAAATCCATCGCCAACCTTCCTTAGTCGTCTTTTACGACGTGCGTGGCAGGTTGCAGGACTACCGTTCTTTGCTTCACTGTTGGACTCCAGTGTCTGTGCCTGTAGATTACGGGATAGTGATAGAAGTTTCGAAATCCGGGTTCGAAATGTACAATATTTTCACAATGGCATGGGCGCCAGGCGTCCAGAGAGCCATGTCAAACTACTGGAAGGAAAATCGCCTAGAAAATCACATAAACCAATAAATACTGGGGTTGACTGCAACGTCCTACAAAGGACAAGTTATTACCTTGTCTATGGACCCCAGTAACACATGGGTCCTTCACTTTACTTTTTGAGCAGCAAGAGCCGTGGAATATGGCCTGCCCTCGGAGAGCCGAGTGTCGGCCAGATACTCTGGTCACTCCCTGCAGCACTATTCTATTATTTAGTCGCGGTTCCTACTTCACAGCAACGGGTCATCCCCATTATGCTCTGTTCCTGTGCCAGTGAGTATCAGACACAATGCTTCTCACTGCCCTATGTGAACAATGAAATAGACAGGAGTATTGGCAAGCCAACAGCCCGCACAGGTACACTATGCATAATGCTGCTACCAGAATGCCAACACAAAAGTCATTTACGAAAAATAAAGTCCATCGTCGATGGAATCGCCAGTCACCAGAAAGACTTAATTGACCCGGATATTATCCCATATGGCTCGGTCTCTTTCTGCAGGGCAACCCGCCGAAAGTGCCGCACAAAGCATGAAGCACCATTCTCTCCATGCTGTAATGATCTACATGTTCATCCACCCTAAACACACGATTACAAAGGGCCTCGACCACATCTGCCTTATCATGACCAGGGGAAAGCTCGAGCTCCAAGGTGTGCCCAAGAGGTTTTAAACAAAAACAAAGCTAAAGTACTACTGGTCATAGAGGCACCCAGGATGATTACGCACAGCGACATTTACATAACAATTAATGTACATACGTCGTAACAACGGGACACATTATTATAAGTGTCAAAAATTCAACAAATAATCTACCTTTGTGTACATCCAAACAACAACAACAGCAACAACAACAACAACAACAACTTATTTACAGAACTGAGAACGATATGCACTCAACAGACATAACCATTTAAATATATCAGATGGGTGTTATAATTTAAACAAGCCTATGCAGATCTGTAGCAAGGAGAGAGAAAAAAAGCTAGCATGACAAGAATAGGAGCGGCAGTAATCTGGTGCCTAATCTGGAGCAATGTGCACTTCCTAATAGAAGTAGATGAATACCGTGCACTGATTAGAGAAATTAGACGTAGACAGTGAAAATTTTTGGAGACGTTAAGAAGAAGAAATAAACTAGAGAACTTTGTGAAAACTGGCAAGATCGAGGGGGAAAGAACACGGAGGAAAGCCGAGAAGTAAATACCTGAATGGCTTGGCCGCGTGGGATGGTCTAGACAAGAACAAGGAGCTGGTCCACGACTCGTGCAAGTTGGCGAAACATGACCGCCCACGCTTGTCAACACGGCACGTGATGATGCTGAATCCGTAGCAGAAATTTTGTCTCACGACTCTCTACTTCTGTTTTAATTATATTGAATATGAATGATTATTTGTTGCTGAACTCGTTAAGCTGTCCACATAAAAGCCTTCTCTGGCTTTCTTTGATTCCCAGCATCTAACGCCCATTTATGTTCATGACCCATAACTTTTCATTATGATTTCCTTGCGATTTAAATGAGCAAAGCCACACAAGATTATAAACATCAGTAAAACAAGCCATAACAATAATCGATGTCCTGGAAACAATATTAATAAGAAAACACTCCGTTGATTTATTTTCTACAAACTCGGTGCTGGTATTTGAGTATCTAAATCTGAATAGAAATACATTGTTTTATACAACATAGCAAATACGGAAGCCAAATTGTAATTTAATAAAGTAGCATATTTTTGTAAAATTGATCTGTCTCATCAACATCCTCCTCCTTCTCCTCATCTTCTCCCCTTCTCCTCTACCATATCTTATGCTTCTTCTCATCCTCCACCACCTGCCTGCTCCGTGACGAAGGTGGTACGGACACAGTTCATAATCCCGCATTTCCACGCTCGACACACAGCTGCGCGAGATTTGGTATCAGACCGCCTTGCATTGGTTTTTTAAGAAATGGTATAAGTCTCGGTCGTTCAGAAAGTAATGACAAACTACTGAACGTAAACTTGCCAAGAGATCACAACAGCAAAAACTGCTGCTGTTGACTGCGACTGTAAAGAATATGCAACTATCTTAACCCCACCATCTCTTCTTTTTCTTTTTGGGACCACCGAGGTCACAAGTCACAGACCAAAGTTCACACTGGTGAAAACTGTAGGACAGTGGTTCTCAACCTATTTTGGCCCTTGGACCCCTTTACCATATGTTCAGAATGTCACCCCCCCCCCTTCGTCGTATTTCCTACCTTTAAATTCCCCCCCCCCCCGCCCCTACACAGTATACATAAAAATGGAAGCTAAATTTAATACCACATACTAGAACAAGTCTAGACGTCTACGTAAAACGTGATATGCGGGTCTACTTACGTTATACAACGAACTTCAGAAGGGCCCGAAGTACAGAACCGTAAAGTTTGGAGGGAAAACAATATCAAGTAATCGGTTCTTGTGTTAACGCGATCTTGAAATAATCTTAATCCCCCCCCCCCCTCGAAACCATAAAATCCCCCCCCCCACCGATTGAGAACCACTGCTGTAGGAGACCTCTACGAGGTAGGACAGGCCTCAGACAGGCCCAGTTTTTCTCAGTTATATGTTGGGTGTAATCTTTGTAATTTAGTATAGAGAGCTCTCTTAAGTTTTATTTTAAATTTTGCTCCAACGAGGAAGTGGTCACTGTGGCACTCAGCTCCTCTATAACTTCTGACTTGCTGTATGTTTGATGCATTTCTGTTGTTAATTAAAATGTGATCTATTTGATTATAGGTTCTCTTGTCACATGATTTCCAAGTTTGTTTGTGTATATCCTTTCTTTGTAGTCTGGTACTGCTAATCTGCAGTCCTTTGGCTTCTGCCAGGTTGATGACTCTCCATCCATTATCATTTGAAGTTGTATGTAGGATTTCCATACCGGCCACTTTTTTATTAGTTTGCTCTCTACCTATTTTTGCATTGAAGTCTCCCAGCACAATCAGGATGTCCTATTTGGGGGTTTCTTCTATGACATCTTCCAGATCATTATAAAAGTATTCTTTAATATCATCTTCTTTCTCTTCAGTAGGTGCATGTACATTAATCATCGTTATATTTTTCCATTTACCTTTTATTCGTAATTTACTAATCCTGTCATTAAAAGCTTTAAAGTTTAAAACGTTCCCCCATAACTCTTTTTTGATGACAAATCCTGTTCCTAATTCATGTTTATTTTGGGTGTTTCCTCCATATATTATAATCATTCCATTTTGCTCTAAAGTACCCTCTCCTGGCCACCTTATTTCTTGAATTGCTGTTATATCCATTTGATATTCACCCAGCTCCCGGGTTAGTTCTTCGGCCGCTCCAGCTCGATATAGTGTCCGTACATTCCATGTTCCAAATCTCAAAAGTCCTTTAACGTTCCAAGGTCGTTGTCCAGATAAGTCAGTCCGGTATCGAGGCTCATGTATTTGTTTCGTAACAAAGAAAGGTTTTTACAAAGGTGGGGATGTTAACCCCACGCTTCAACCCCCAACCTGGAGGACCAGGGTGTTTCTCTTTGTCTGTTCTCTACCCTTTGACCTGTCCGGCTTGGGAGGCCCTGCTGGTAGCTACGCTACCGCCGGCATAGCTCTCAGGGTCATTGAGAAACTCAAGCTCCCCCACCACGACAAGGTGGAAACACCATCGGGGGAGAGGTTATGTTCTACTGATTATATATATAAGTTTATATTTTCTTTCTCGTTCCTATTTCGAGTGGTGTGCGTTGTACTTAGTTATAAACCTCTATATCCCACATTGTTCAAATTATAAATACACAACATGTGACAGAGAAAGTCGATATATTTTATTTTTTTTTGTTTTCAATATTCCAACAACAACAACAACAACAACAACAAAATGTCATTTATTGCCTATATAGTACCTTGCAGTGCATGGGGGGGGGAGGGGGGAATCTTGAGCCTGGCTAGTGCAGTTACCTTACCGAGAATTCGAACCTGGTTCTCCCATGAGATCAAAATTGAGCACGGACTTATACAAAATATGACTTAGTAGCTCGATGAATGGAAACACGCACACAGAAACAAGTTTTTATATTTTTTATTATGTTGTTATTTCACTGACAAAGACTTCGGTTGAAACGTTGACCTGTATCTGTATTCTGTGTGCGTTTTTGCTTTTGCATGCGCCGAGCTTTAAGCCCACTCTTTGTGTTTGTTTTTGACCAAATTATGAATACTTAGACATTTGAATGCGATTGCTGTCGAAGCCGTTGTACAACGTCTTATTTCCGGTATCCTACAAGAGCAGACGAGACTTTCTCTGCTAGAAGTTTTGGTATTTGTTCATTTAATTAATGATGATTCTGCTTCGAATATCTGAAAATAATTTAAACTTTTTAAGATAAAATTCAAATTTGAAAGGTTGATTGTAATACTAATTTTATTTCAACTTTCTACAGCTGATTGATATAACTATTTTCTATAAAATAATAAGTTTATTTATTGTTATTAATTCTTTTTTGGTTTGTTTTTATTTATTATATTCATTTGTAATAATAATAAATATTATTATTAATAATAATTTAATATTAATATAAACAATATAAAATAACACACAGTAATACAGCTTTACAGAACACAATTATTACGGTAAACACAGGACGATGCGGCCACCAGCTTTCATCAGCAAACACAACATCTATAATCACTGGGAAATCTTAAAGTGCCATAAGGCATATTAATTATTATAATATTAAAATTATTATTATTAAGAACGAGATGAGAAGAATGGAAAGATTTTTAAAACAATGAGAACATTGAAAAGAAAATGTGCTACTTATCTCAGAATCCCAGGTTGTGATACTCATAATACAAATAGTACTTTTTAAAAATTAAATGTAGTTGCATGTCCTTCACAGGACGTAGCAGTCAACCCCAGCATTTTGGCTGTTCTTGATTCCTGGGCAAGTTTTATGTTCAATAGGTTGCCATTGCTTTCTGAATGACCGGCACCTATACCTTTTTTGAAAAAACCAGCACCGCTGTGTTTCGAACCCGGGTATACGGGATTACGAATCACGTCCGTAACCCCTTCGCCACGGAGACCGGCAAATAGTACTTTACAAAAACAAAAACAGTTGTTTTTTTAAACTTTAGGAAAGCTCTGTGACCATTTCATATTATAATATTACATATGTAAATATGCAACATATCAGACAACAACAAAATCCTATTTTTCCCCTACTGATACATGTTTTAGAATTATATTTGTTTATATTTGTTACTGCCAGGGTAACTAACAAAAATTGCCTGGAAGAGGCAAATGAATACAGAACAATATACATAACTATAACTAAGAAAGAGACATATGGCAGTGTTTGGTCATATAATAAGAAGAGAGGCATTATAAAGTATTGTGATGACCGGAAAGATCCATGGGAAAAGAGGCAGATGGATGGGGGAATATCCACAGGAGTTAAAGTTAATTGCATATCACAGCAGTCAACCCCAGCATTCTTTGGCTGTTTGCGATTTTTTGGCAAGTTTATATTCAGTAGCTTGCCATTGCTTTCTAAACATTGATTCAAAATACCAAGGACTGAGATCTGTGGAGGGACTTGTAACACCAATGCCAGTCAGCATGGCACATAATGATGATGATGGTATTTGTTAGTCTCTGGAAATGACAGCTGGAAAGTGAAAGCTTTCTTTCTGTTAAAATTATTTGTTAAATAATTTAATTAATTTGTTTCATTGTTAATGCACAGGCCAACATAGCACTCTGTATGTTGTTTTATTTTAGTTGTTGTCATCTGTGACTTAGTGATGGTGAATGCAATTTCACAATCATGATATACTGATATGTCAGCCACAGACAATTTGGGAGCAGATGGATTTGCATTTATTTTCACAATGGTACGAGGGCCAGCTGTTCAGAAAGCGGTAGCAGACTACTGAACGTAAAATTAACTAGAAAGTCACAAACAGCCAGTAAGTGATGGGGTTTGTTGTGATGGGCTGACGGGTGGGTGTGTTAGTGAAGTTGATAGGGAACTACATGAATAATGTCAGGAGCATAGTCTGATGAGGGTTCCAAACCTGGACTCAATACCTGCAAAGTGAGGGGACAATTTGCCATTCTTGCTGCCGTGCATTCAGACCTACTAAATGTGATGGGCCTATTACATCATAGACTCATTGCAGGAAACTTCTTCAGGACAAATTGTAATTTTTTATTGTGACATCCTTTAAAGGACATGCGACTAACTTTAACTGTTAGAAGTAATACAGTTGACAAACACTTTTTTCTCACAGGAAGAGGTTCTAACATGCGAACCACAAATTGAAGAACCTACATTTGAAGAAATCCTATATGTAATCACACGACTTAAAAACAATAAGGCAACTGGGACTGATGGAATTGCTGCTGAATTTATAAAGGCAGGTGGCCATGCATTACATCTAAAGCTATACGAACTAATAATAAAAATCTGGAGGACAGAAGAATTACCCCATGACTGGAAAGAGTCATTATTGATACCTATCTTTAAGAAAGGAGACAAGTTCCAATGTGGAAATTATAGAGGAATATCACTACTGTCCACAAGCTATAAGATACTATCCGCAGTATTACTAAATAGATTAAAACCATATTCAGAAGACATATTAGGTGACTACCAGGCGGGTTTTAGACAAAACAGATCAACAATAGATCAGATATTTATCTTACGACAAATAGCCGAGAAACATTGGGAATATAAAAGAGATCTCCATAACATTTTTGTGGATTTTAAAAAGGCTTATGATAGTGTCCATAGGAATAGTCTATGGAATGCTATGCAGGAATTTGGAATACCAAGGAAGTTAATCAACATGACCAGACTATGCATGGAAGATACTTATAATATAGTAACATATAAAGGCAGGAAATCAGACCCCTTCCAAATAACATCTGGCTTGAAACAGGGTGATGCACTATCGCCGCTACTCTTCAATCTGGCTCTAGAGAAAGTTGTAAGGAAGATAAAGGAGGAATGTGATATTGGAGGAACATCCAAGCTGCTTGGTTATGCAGATGATATAGATATTATAGGGCAAAGTGAACAAAAGACATTGGAAATATTGACTCACTTAAAGGAAAAAGCCCAACAGATGGGGCTGGTTATCAACCAAGATAAGACAGAATATATGGTAATTTCAAGAGACGGAATGGCTAGAAACTCTGGCCACATACAAATAGATAATATGACCATTAAAAGAACAGAAACATACAAATACCTGGGTACGATCTTCAACTGCTCCAACATCATAAGGGAAGAAATACAAACTAGAATCAACTCTGGAAATAAGATATACTATGCACTACAACATCTACTAAAATCAAAGGCGCTATCTCGTAACACCAAAATCACAATATACAAAACACTGATCAGACCAGTTGTGCTGTATGGCTCTGAAACCTGGAGTACAACGAAAGGAGACGAAGCCTTGTTACAAACCTTTGAGAACAAAATTTTAAGACGCATCTTTGGACCCATTAGGGATACACAAAGTGGAGAGTGGAAAAGAAGAAGTAACAAAGACATTTATGATCTGTTTAAGTCCCCGCTAATCACTGGTATCATGAAGGCTAATAGACTACAATGGCTGGGGCATATAGAAAGAATGGAAGATAATAGGGAAACAAAACTCGCTTACACTCAGGAAATAAATGACCGTAGACCCCGAGGTAGACCAAGAAGGCGGTGGAGAGATAATACATGTACAGACCTACAAGCACTTGGAATCAACGACTGGCAAGAGAAGGTCCACCAGAGAGACGAATGGAGACGGATTGTATTTGCAGCAAAGAACCTCAATGGCTCGGAACGCTGAAGAAGAAGAAGACGTTCTTTAAAGGACATGTAACTAACTTTAACTGTTAGAAGTAATACAGTTGACAAAAATTTAATTTCAGTTTTTTATTGTGATGTCCTTTAAAAGACAGTCAACTACGTTCAACTGTATTAGCAACTGTTAGCTAATACAGTTGACAAAAACTTAATTTTAATTTTTGAAGCTTTAAGCATAAACATTTAGGTTATTCTGTACATGAGACACAAACATCAGACTCACACTCAGAAAACACAAGCAACAAATTTGTGATAATATTTACTCAAAATTGAGCTATTATCTTTTTTCAGACAATGAAGAAACCTCTTTTACGTTGGAAGCTATTTTCCATATATAAGCACTTCCATCAAAGACCAGTAACTTGTCAGCTGACTACCTCTGCCTGTCCTAAGCCATACTTTGTGACAACACCAATATTTTATGTTAATGCAGGTAACATTTGCTGTGATGTCTTAAATATGTTGTGTTAAAATTAAAGTCTAGCGGACAGGAAGTTGTGACTTGGGTCAAGGAGGTTTCAGCATCCATATCTCCAAGCCATATAATAATAGTAATATACAGAGTACGTAGTTCTTGGTGACTTACATTACATTTTTAATGTTTACAATAATTTTTTTATCAGAATATCTCATATGGAAAGCAACTTTGGCAAGTCTTATTCTTTTCTTGATTCCTGTTTTACATCTACTATCTTCTGTTATGTTATCAGGATACATCAAAAATGAAGTGAGATTAACTGCAATAAAGCTGGAAAAATGCAAGGGATAAAGGGAAAACAGAAAAGTACCCAGCTTTACATAGACGTATTCACAACTGACAGAGAAAAGTGACTTCAAGACCTTTGGCATTATACAAAAACAAAGACAAGCTGACACCAATGTAATTATGTGAAGATGTACATGAGAAACACTCAGTTATGCATCTACTGACTAGCTGAGCTTAAGAAAAAAAAAAGAACAGAGCCACCCATCTGCAATTAAATCAAAGATTGAATGGACAGGTAATGGCAACACAGATCTAGGAATGTACAAACAGAAACAGAGTGGCAAGTGTAAATGGAGGCGGAACAGCTATAGGGTAGACTGAGGAGAGTGAGAGATACATGGGCATCATCATGGACAGAGAAACAAAAAGAAAAGAAAAGCAAGGATGAAAGAGAGACCTAATATACAAAAATGGGCAGCACATAAAAGAAGGTTGAGAAACACTGGTCTAATGTAATCATTTCTAATTGTGTCTTTCCTGTAAAGCTTACAGCTTTTCTCAAACATTAATTTAGTATGTTAGTTTCGTCTCTGGTGACTGAGAACCAGTTTGTGGCACTGGTAGAAGAGAATCCTTAAGAGCTGTATTGCGTAAATCATGATTTACTGCAGTCAATCACGAACAATCAGCAGATTAATGAGGAATTGTGTGGAAGCTGCAGTGATGTTGTTTTATAGAAGAATGATTAGAACACTATGGAAGATTCATATGTGTAATGAAGATATCTTGAAAGAAATTGATTCATACAGAGAATTGGTTACTCACATCAGAAAAAGACAGTCCACATATTTCAGCACATGTTGAGAAGGTAAAAGCTGGAGTAGCTCATAACAATGGGAAAGTAGAAGGTGAGGAGAAGCAGGGGTAGACCAAGACTGGACAGTTTTGCCTCATGGCATGGAGGAACATCTGTATCAGAAATGATTGACACTATACAAGACAAGAGGCTGTGGATAGACATGATGACCAACACCAAATATCATTATCAGAAAAAGTAGCTTGATGGTAGAATATTTATCCTTGTCACAAAATGTCCATGGAAGCCGTGGTAGCGTATTAGCTAGACTTTCATCTGCCATCCCAGTTGACATGGATTCAAATCCAGGAGGATTTTTAAAATGGACCTGCACCCCCAGGATGATCCAGCCTAAAATAGGTACCAGGAAATATCATGAGAAGTTTAAGCGGCTGGTGTGATACTAACCACATCACCCACCATGTGCTGATTTGTCTATATAAAAATGTGGGTCTTGCTCCATGTGTCCATTGCGCCTTAAGGTGTGAAAAAGTCCTCTACTTTACTGACATGATTCCTGTACTGATGTGTGAATGCTTGAGTAATCTTGATAGTTGGTAAGCCACTTCATATTTATAACTTCTATTTCAGCTCCACATATAGGTCACCTCTACTCTTGTCTTCTGGGAGATGCATCAGCAAGATGGCGTCGTGTGAAAGGGGAGACCACTTTCTTTGCAACAGGAACAGATGAACATGGTCTTAAAGTAAGGAAAGTCAATGTGAAACATTCAGTATTGGTGTAACTATGGAGCATCAGGCAAAGGTATCTGTTGTCGCAGAGCAAGCAATTTAAAAATTGTCATCACCAAATGCCATGCTGACTGGCATGGGTGATCATGTGTTTCCACATCTTGTAATCTCCAACAATATGTATACATTTGTGTCATGACACCAGAATTTTCTCTCGCTGCCTTCCTCTATCTTTCTTTTCATAAATCATTCAGTTTGTCACAATCTGTCCGCCTGTTCATTTCCAACCACACCAGAGTGTCCTGGAGAAAAGATGCAGTGAATGCTCACAATCTGCGACCTCTGAATTGATGCACACCATTCAGCACAAATCATTCCAGTCTTCACCCTTGTCAGCTGACTGCTGAAGGTGATATCGAGCGCTGAGCACACACTCCGTAGCTCCCGCGATGATCTATATATTTCTTGAAAAAATGCCCAGCCTAACGCTGGGATCAAACCCTGTACCTTCTGAGCCTGAGGCAGACACCTTAACCTCTCAGCCACAGATGCCTGTTGATTGCCATATGCTAACATTCATTCTATGCAGTGCGCCAACTTCTTTTTCTGACCTCCAATGTTATTGCTTGTCTGTTCTGTTCTCTATCTCTGTGATACATCTTCTATCTACTGTTATCCATGCGCCTACATACTGAAGTTTTTGAGAGAACATTATTCCAAGGCATGAGGCCTATACAGTGGTACCTCGGATTACGAACGCCTCAGGTCACGAACAATTCAGGTTACGAACAACAACTTTGAAAATTTTATGTTTCGGGTAACGAACAGTGCCTCAGGTTACGAATGAAGGCAAAAGAGAGAGAGAGAGAGCAGAGTGTAACGTTGGAGACAAACGATCGAGTACAGTACAAATAGTACTACAGATGAGCTTGTGGATCTTCAGAATGAACAGCTAAAGACATTAAAGTTGTCATTTGATGATGAGGAGCCAGTGACCGTTTCATTTGCCAGGATTAAAGATATTTGCAGCAAGTGGGCAGACGTCGAAGACTTCATTGTGAACCATCATCCAAACAAACTTGTTCCTAACAGGACAGTAAACCTGATGAATGATAACACGATGGCCCACTTCAGAAAGATTCTCCAGCAAAGGAAGCGACAAATTTCACTTGATAGTTTCGTGGTGCAGAAAGATTCCCAGTCGGCTGCCAAGAAACAGCAACAAGATAATCCTGAAACTAATGATTGAGAATAACAAAGAAAGTGACAAATTTCCCATGATCGTTTTCTTGGTAATAAAGATAGACTAAATCTATTTTTTATTTTACATTTAACCCTTTACAGGGCAAAACATCCATTTGCGGCCGATTGCTTAAACGAGCAGATCGGCCGATTGCGTCCGATACTATTATGCATTGTAAAAACGCGATCTCTCGGATTTCCGACGGCTACTTTCGCTTTCGCCGATAGCTTGACAACGGGCCGCCATTTGTAAGCACCTACTATGAATTTGAACAGACTTTTACAGACTTTTTTTGATAGTTTTCAGGATTTTTACGCTTAGTTTTTCAAAATGGATTTCGGCGATTCTTCAAGTGATAGCCGAGATTTCGCTAGGTTCAATTTAAGTGACATTAAAGGGCACGAAGTTGACTATTAATCGCAGCTAGATATCAGTGAAAAGCGTTACTTTGCATTAGCAGTCTTGAGTCGGACTTAAAAGAAAGTGATTATGATTCTGAAAATGTGTTTGTAAATTGCCGTATAGATGACGGAAAATCACAAACAATATGCTGCATTTCGTAAATATTTGTGTTCATATATGAATTACCGACAACAATCACATGAGTATCATATTCTGCATGCTTTTCCCTTCATTGTGTTGTTTATTTAACTAAAATCGGTTGACTAACACCTTATTTGTGATGTTATTACTAACGCAACCCAAAATTTTACCGAACCTGAAAAAATCTTGCCCGTTCAGGGCTAAAAAACGGACAAGCGTCTGCCCTATAAAGGGTTAATTCATTTGGTTGTTTTCTTTCTCTTTATTTAATACGTGAAGTTCGCATATTCTTTGCGTTTTGTCAGGTAAACGACCGGATGTTAATAAAAAAAGAATGATTCTTTCATCTTGAAACGGATTGTCTTTATTACATTGATTTCAATGTTTCGGGTTATGAACATTTCGGGTTATGAACTGAGTTCTGGAATGAATTAAGTTCGTAACCCGAGGTACCACTGTATTTTGTATAGAACAATCAGCCCTTGATGGGTAATGTGGTCACTGTTATCTGCCACCTTTACTTTCTAGAACATTTCCTGGTCACCATTTTAGACTGAGTCAACCTGGACACCTTGATCAATTTCTTTTTACAGAAATCATTGCCTTGAGAAGGGTTCGAACACACAACCACTGGATTTATGCAGCCAAGTTTTCTACGGGATGAGTCAGTCACACACTAATCTTAAATAGTCATCTCTTATAGCTTGCATGTAGGTTACATTGTTACTATTCTTTGCTTCCTTTAAGGGCCGCGCTAACCTACATTTAATTTTGTAGTGATTAGCAAGATGAAAAACATTCTGACCAATAAAAAGATGTCAATTGAAACGAGAAAAAGAGTGTCTATCTAAATAGTGATTAATGTTGCTAAATAAATCCAGTTTGTTTAGAAGCATAAGAGATGAATAAAATGTTAGTTTCCTCTGGGTTGTGTATCCTTGACTTCAATAGTCATTGTCTAAAAGGATAGGCCCTATTGTCTAAAAGGATAGGCCCTATTGTCTAAAAGGATAGACCCTATTGTCTAAAAGGATAGGCCCTATTGTCTAAAAGGATAGACCCTATTGTCTAAAAGGATAGACCCTATTGTCTAAAAGGATAGACCCTATTGTCTAAAAGGATAGACCCTATTGTCTAAAAGGATAGACCCTATTGTCTAAAAGGATAGACCCTGTTGTCTAAAAGGATAGACCCTGTTGTCTAAAAGGATAGACCCTGTTGTCTAAAAGGATAGACCCTGTTGTCTAAAAGGATAGGCCCTATTGTCTAAAAGGATAGGCCCTATTGTCTAAAAGGATAGACCCTGTTGTCTAAAAGGATAGACCCTGTTGTCTAAAAGGATAGGCCCTATTGTCTAAAAGGATAGACCCTATTGTCTAAAAGGATAAACCCTGTTGTCTAAAAGGATAGACCCTGTTGTCTAAAAGGATAAACCCTGTTGTCTAAAAGGATAGGCCCTATTGTCTAAAAGGATAGACCCTGTTGTCTAAAAGGATAGACCCTGTTGTCTAAAAGGATAAACCCTGTTGTCTAAAAGGATAGACCCTGTTGTCTAAAAGGATAAACCCTGTTGTCTAAAAGGATAGGCCCTATTGTCTAAAAGGATAGACCCTGTTGTCTAAAAGGATAGACCCTGTTGTCTAAAAGGATAGACCCTGTTGTCTAAAAGGATAAACCCTGTTGTCTAAAAGGATAGACCCTGTTGTCTAAAAGGATAGACCCTGTTGTCTAAAAGGATAGACCCTGTTGTCTAAAAGGATAGACCCTGTTGTCTAAAAGGATAGGCCCTATTGTCTAAAAGGATAGACCCTATTGTCTAAAAGGATAGACCCTATTGTCTAAAAGGATAGACCCTATTGTCTAAAAGGATAAACCCTGTTGTCTAAAAGGATAGACCCTGTTGTCTAAAAGGATAAACCCTGTTGTCTAAAAGGATAGACCCTGTTGTCTAAAAGGATAGACCCTGTTGTCTAAAAGGATAGACCCTGTTGTCTAAAAGGATAAACCCTGTTGTCTAAAAGGATAGACCCTGTTGTCTAAAAGGATAAACCCTGTTGTCTAAAAGGATAGACCCTGTTGTCTAAAAGGATAGACCCTGTTGTCTAAAAGGATAAACCCTGTTGTCTAAAAGGATAAACCCTGTTGTCTAAAAGGATAGACCCTGTTGTCTAAAAGGATAGACCCTGTTGTCTAAAAGGATAGACCCTGTTGTCTAAAAGGATAGACCCTGTTGTCTAAAAGGATAGACCCTGTTGTCTAAAAGGATAAACCCTGTTGTCTAAAAGGATAGACCCTGTTGTCTAAAAGGATAGACCCTGTTGTCTAAAAGGATAGACCCTGTTGTCTAAAAGGATAGACCCTGTTGTCTAAAAGGATAGACCCTGTTGTCTAAAAGGATAGACCCTATTGTCTAAAAAGATAGGCCCTGTTGTCTAAAAGGATAAACCCTGTTGTCTAAAATGATAGACCCTGTTATCTAAAAATATAGACCCAGCAGGATAACCATGTCACAGAGTTTTGAGGGACTTATGGAGATAGCTGTCCCACCAACTTACTTGCCTCCTCTCAGTGACCACTGTCTGTGTTGGTCCACAGCCGCTTGTTCAAGATATTCACGGTTGACCTCTATATCTAGAGGCCACTTGACCATCTTCCAACTGGTGGCTGTGACTAGTAGTAGGACATAATCCCATAAGATTTATAGCTGGGTTGAAAAACCACAACCTCACAGAGGCATAACTAAGTTTTATATACAAAATTAACCTAGTTAACAAGGCAAAAGAGTTACAAGTTTAATCAATCATGTGCCATGCCGGAAAGCGTGGGCAGTCATGACTCGCCATTTCACTCGATCACCAGTGTCGTGGATCAGCTCAGTGTTCCTGTCTCGTCCATGCCATGTGGCCAAGCCATCCAGGTATTTTCCTCTCGGTCTTCCTCTTGGTCTGTTTCCCTTCGATCTTGCCAGTTGTCACCAAGTTCTCCAATCCATTTCTTCTCATAACATGTCCAAAAAATTTTGACTGTCTACGTCTAATTTCTCTAATCAGTTTATGATGTTCATTTGTTTCCTGTAGTACTTGGTCATTGGTTTTTCTGTCTGTCCATGGTATTCTTTGCATTTTTCTCAAAAACCACATTTCTGCAGCCATCAGATGTTTTTCAGCTTGACTGCTCATTGTCCAAGTTTCACATCCATACAAAAGAACAGGCTTAATGTATTCCCTCAACACTCTTTTTCTCGTTTCAATTGACATCTTTTTATTGGTCAGAATGTTTTTCATCTTGCTAAAGGCTACTTTCGCTATGGCGATTCTTGTTCTAACCTCTTCAAGGCATCTCCCATCAGATGTTATGACTGTTCCAAGATAATTGTACCGATTCACTTGTTGAAGAATATTTCCATTTACTTGTATATTACATTGTGGCACTTCTTTCTTCCTAGTGACGACCATAACCTCAGTCTTTTTACAATTTAATTCTAACCCCAGTTGCTCACTGTGTACAACAACCGCATCTACTAATTGTTGCAGGTCCTGCGCATTGTCTGCAATTAATACTGTATCATCTGCATATCTAATGTTATTGATGTTTCTTCCACCAATGCTGATTCCATTTATATCCTCTACATTTCTGAAAATATTTTCACTGTATAGGGAAAAAAGTTCTGGAGACATCACACATCCCTGCCTAACACCTCTCTTATTTGGCTGATACTGTCCCACTTCATTATCAATCCTTATTGCAGCTTGTTGTTTCCAATATATGTTTTTTATAAGTCTAATGTCATTCCCATCAATTTGTAGATCTGCAAGCATATCCACCATGTTGACATGTCTAACTCTATCAAAAGCCTTTGTATAGTCAATAAAGCAAAGATGTATATCCTTGTTTACTTCTATAGCACGTTCAATAACTGTTCACAGCATATACACAGCATTTACTGTACCTTTTCCTTCTACAAACCCGCATTGTTCTTCCCCTATTTCAGGTTGTATCTTCTTCCTCACTCTTTGCATGATAATTCTTAGCAAAATCTTTGTGATGTGACTCATTATACTAATTGTTCTATGTTGATCACATTCCAAGGTTCCTGATTTCTTTGAGATTGCAATAAATACAGAGTTACATAATTCAGGAGTTATATCTCCTGTATCATATCATGTGTTCAGCAGTCTGGTGACTTGCTCTAGTCCAAATTCTTCTAAAGCTTTAATCATTTCTGTTGTGATGTTATCTGCACCGGGGGCCTTGCCAGCTTTCATATGCTTAAGAACATTTCGAACCTCCATCTCCAAAATTGGCGGTCTTTCATTATTAAATCTAATATCATACTGTTCGTCTCTGTTATCATCATAAAGGTGTTTCACATAATCTGTCCATACATGTAGAATCTGGTCTTTTTCTATTATGATTTTGCCATCTTTAGTTTTTAGACACCCTGTTGATGTACTTGCTCTTTTATTAGTAAGTTCCTGAATTCTTTTATGCACTAATTTGGTATTTTGACTGTTGTGTTGGTTTTCAATTTCTAAGCACTTTTCCTCAAGCCATGCTTCTTTTGCCTCCTTACATAATATTCTGACTTGTCTGTGAATTTCTTCATATTTGACTGAATTATTTTTGTTGAGTCTTCTTGTTTCCATGAGGAGTAAAATTTCTTCAGTCATCCATTTCTTACGACCCACCTTCTTTAATTTTGGAATAGTTGTTTCTGCAGCCACATTGATTGAATTCTTCAACGTTTCCCATTGATATCCACATCCTGGAATAGGATCTCTAGATCAGACAATATTTCAAATCTGTTCTGTACTTCTATGTTGAATTTGTTTTGTATTTCCTTGTCATTACTCAATGTACACAAATCATATTTAGTGTTTCCTGTTATATACTTGACTTTCTTCAACTTTATCCTCAATGTTCCTGTGAGTAATCTGTGGTCACTATAATAATCAGCACTGGGAACTGTTTTTGCTACTGTTAGCGCGTTTCTAAATCTTCTGCTAATGAGAATGTAGTCAATCTGGTTTCTAATCCTGCTATCAGGACTCCTCCATGTCCATAATCTTCTAGGGTGTTGCTTAAACCAGGTGTTTCCTACAATCATTTCCTGTTCTTTTGCCCACTCTACGAGTCTGTATCCTCTTTCATTTCTCTCTCCTAAACCATAGTTTCCTACTGTGTATCTATCCCCTTGATTTCCTACTTTTGCATTGAAGTCCCCTATTATGATGCTTATTTCTGAATTTTTACATTTCTTTAAGGCAGACTCTTTGTCATTATAAAATTCTTCTACACTATCTTCACTGGATTCTCCTGTTGGGGCATTTACTTGAATAATATTTATGCTAAAAGGTCTGCCACTTAATTTAACTAGTAGAACTCTGTCCAACACAGCCCAATATCCTTGAACAGATTTTGATGTTTTCCGGTCCAAAATAATTGCCACTCCCCTATGACAATCTTCACCTCCAGAATAAATAATCTTGAAATTTTCATCTATCTTGATGCCTGCTCCTGTCCATCTCGTTTCGCACATACCTAAAATATTAATTTTTTCCCTTTCAATTTCTTGTTTTATGTTCTCTAATTTTTCGTCGTCGTTTAACGTCCTAACGTTCCAAGTTGCTAATTTTAACGTCTCTGTCCTTGTCTTGCGATGATCAGTCTTTAAGCGAATCATGATGTACTAGGCACTTTTAAAGAGGTAGTTTGCTGTTGCTTTCCTCTATGGCAGTGACCTTACTGGTCGGAGACCGCAGCCATTGACTCAAGAAGAGCTCCTCTGCCTGCCGTCGTGAAACTCGAGACCATGACCAACAAATATCTGTCGGCTGCCCTCAAAATTTCATCCACCACCTGCCTTCTGTGGCTTCTTTTGAAAACTTCCAATCAAAGAACACAAAATAACATCACATAATCCACAGGAAAACACTATTCACAGGAAATCCATAGGAAATCACACGAAATCCAAAGGAAAACACTAAATAGCGTCCCTCCAAAAAGTAACATGTCATTTTGTCGCCATCTTAGACCGGAAACAAGTTAGAGGATAATAAAAAAAAATATGTGGTGTTAATCTGAAGGATCTAAATAACAAGGACTGAATAGTCTAATAAATAACTTAACATAAATAAAATTTATCATTGAGTCTTTTGAAAAATATAATAAGGAACACATGAATCATTCAGTCTTATAAAGTATATAACCAACATGTTGACTAAAGACCACAATCAGCAATGAGGAATTTAAAATGTCACAGACTGAATATCTTGGCTCAATAATCAACAGGAATAGATGCTGTTAAAGCAGTCAGGTGCACGTTGGCCATAGCAAAACAGCAGTATTAGGAACCTATGGCACAATACTAGCAAACAAGAAGACATAAAAATGTTGAGAACATGCATCTTTCCTGTGGCAGCATACAGATGTGAGTCATGGACTATTCTGCAATCTAAAGATGAAAATTACAGCTTCTGAACTTAAATGTTACAGAAAAGTTCTCAGAATACAGCGGACCAAGAAGAAGACAAACATTGACATTCTACAAGATGTGAACATCCAAGAAAACTGGCACATAAAACGTATCATAGTTTAGAAACTGAAATACTCTGCCATATTAAACATCACAGTGGCTAGGAAAGAACAATGGTGGAAGGCGTGGTTCCTGGAAGAAGAGAGAGTGGTCACCCCACATACAATGAACACAGGACATTGTAGGCACCTTGGATCTGAGGGTACTTGGGACAGCAGAAACTGACATGGGATGGAGTTTCTTTTCACCTACCAATGTAAAGAGTGACATACTGCAAAGAAAATGCTACATGAATGAATTGTTAGAGAATGCTGCGTTTTGTTATTTTATTTATCACTAATTGGGTATCATTGTACAAATGTTCTACTTCATTGTAGTTGTTAGATATTGTTCTAGCTCTAGTTGTTAGATAATGCTCATTGTGTTATTTCTTAAACTTAGATACAACAAGCTGCAGCATCAGCGAACCTCGACCCTCAAACCTTCTGTGATAACATCTCTCAGAAATTTCAGGTATTATAACCTGGCAAGTATGCATTCTTTCAGTAGTTGTCACCTTAATGATTGCTATTTGTTTACATACTTACATTGATAAGCAGTAATTACAGCTCCTTTAGCATATATTACAGTTGTTGCAGTTAAAAAGCTCATAGTTAGATGCAGAGTCAGGTCTTAGTTATGACTGAGCTACCATATGACAGTAGACGGTGCTACCTGCTTTCTGTTGGCGCTGAATGTTGGGCAGCGCTTACCAAACCCGATACCCCACATTGTGCCAACAGCTTCGGGTGGAGGAGCGCAATTTGAAGGGTACAAACCTTATCCTGGTGCGAGGAAATACAACCTAAAGACTAAATGTCATGGCAGGGCAGGCCTGGCCCTAAGCTGGCAACTGGTCTGTTATCAAAGCTCAGACAGGTGGACAGTTAGAGCATTGCTTTGCTGATCTGGCAGCTTCTGCAGCTTTTCTTGTTCCAAATGTATTAGTATTACCTTTCCTCTGGAGTAAACTAGGCAGGCCGTGAAAGGGATCATGCTTGGGCAACACATGGTCTCTACAATTCAGCCAGGCTTTGTGCTATTTTAGAAGCAGAATGTAACAAACTATTGTCTGTCAAGACGGCAAGGTTCCAGTAGTAGTATATTGATAAATGTTGTTTTGGGTAGTAAAAGGCCCTATGAAACACCTTAAAGTGTTTTGGGCGTATGATTTTTAAAAACGTCAAGTATAGACCCTTTTACAAGCCTTGAGGTATATTGAGTATATGCTACTCATATTGTTCATGGACCTATCAGCACTTGATGGGTGATGTGATCATTATCACACCACCCCGACTTTACTTCCATTGATATTTCCTGGTACACAGTTTTGGCTGGGTCGACCTAAGAGCCTGTGTTAATTTTAAAAATGTGATTTGATGAGATTAAACACATGACCACCAGTCCGGCAGTATATGGTGCTAGCTTTTATAGACCCAATGGCCCTCAAATGGAGATTCAAACATATCGCCACTGGGCTGGCATGCTTGTGTGTAACTTGTACAGGGTGTATTTTAAATGACTGCAGTATTTGAAAATATTGCTGGTCCAAGATTTGTATTTACCTATTATGTTGCATGAACTTTACAGAGGGTGAATACAAAACTTGGACCGGCAATATTTTCAAACACTGCACAGTCATTAAAAATATACCCTATATTACATTGTATATCACAGCACTGACAGATTTCATGTAAAATCTATAATTTTATTTTGATGTCATGATAATGACAATCCCATTTTAGCTACTGTTGTAGAGGTCAGCAATGAGAGTCATGGCGACTGCCAATATCGAGCAAAGACTGCTAATACTTCTGTTTCAAGGACTTGTGCTTTCACGCATCGAGTATGCCCTGGCCATCCTCACTGTCAGCCCTACACAGATTGGAAGACTTGAAAAGGTACAAAACGAAGCCATGCGCATCATTTTGGGCTGCACGAGAGACACCAGCTGTGTAGCAATGAGATACCTCCTTGACTTCCCGACAATGGAACACAGGATCAAGATCTGGAGAGCTTGAGCATACTTAAAAATAAGTGCAGATGAGCAGCACCCTCTGCATGACGCTATATTCAGAGAAAAGGGTGACAGGCTAAAGAGGGGCAAGTCATGGATGGGTCGGGCGGAAGATGTCGTCAGACAGGTCTGCAGTCTTACCAGTATCAACCCCGGCAAGGAATGGATGCCGGTGCCTCCAGCTTTTAAGTGCTTTTTCTCCTGCATTATCACACTTGACAGACGGTGCAGAGAGCAGAACCCTGCCGCTGTCAATGCAGAGGTTAACGCGCTCATCTATGAACACTCAGATAGCCCCGAAGTGCTCATCTATACAGATGGATCTGTTGTAAAGCAGCAGAGAAGTGCGTGGGCATTTACAGCCCGTTCAGCGGGCCGAACCGTTCAAGAATCCAGTGGTGCCCACTCTATGACCACGAGCAGCATGACGATGGAGGTGATGGCAGTTACACAGGCTTTCATATGGCTGGAATCACAGCTTTATACCAACGTGTGTGTACTAAGTGATTCAATGAGCATGATTCAGAAGGTCGAAGCTGGATCTGTACGTAGACAGTGGACGGAGTCGCTGCGGAAGTCTGTTGTCCGTAAAGTCACCTTCATTTTCGTCCCGGGACATGCAGGAGTCGAGGGAAATGAACGAGCTGATAAACTGGCTGGCTCTGCACCCCCTGTAGATGGCCAGCCCATGGATCGTGCCGATGTTATTAACGTCCTCAAAGATATGGCGAGAACAGAGGACTTTGACGTCAGTGATTCCACATCGCTGTCCAGGATGAAAGACTTGGGAGTAAGAATCGGCACAGCCAGACGCGAGAGGTACATCGGGAAAACAAAGCGCCTCGTCAACCAACAGAACTGGCACTATTAGCCACCGGATGCTGATGCATATGGTGGGGGGAGGATCTGAGCACCTATGGACATGTCCGGAGTGCAATGAAGATACCCCAACTGATAACTGATAACTGTAGAGGTGAGAAATGTTAGGTTTTCACACATACCAAGTCATGGACTTAATGAACTGGGATTACCAGGTCTCTTCCTTTTTCTTCGCAGATAATTTTCAGAAGATTGTGAAAATTAGCTGGTACCAAATTTACAAGCCAGAACCATTCTGTTTTGTACTGCATATTAGAACTTCCTCTCTGTTGTGTCTCCACCTTGGCAGTGGCTCTCGCATGTTGTAGTAAACACAAGAGCTATGCCATGCAGCATAGCTACTGGTAGGGTCTTCCACGATGGACATGTTAAGGGATAGGAACCAGATGAAGTGAGACACAAATCTGCAGCCTTGTTGGTAAACCAGGTGACAGTCAAAGGTTGAAGCAAACCTGAAAAACATGCTTGTCCAAGCTGTATGTTCTGAATCGCAATCTTGACAAAACAATGCAACATAACTCTTTGTGGTGACATGTGATGAATAAGCGAAAGCTGCATTTCAGAAGATAAAAGGTATTTTATGCAAGAAATAACGCTCATTTAATATCAGAAAGAGAGTATTGAAATGTTATAAAGAACCTGTTCTGAGTGGCAGTGAGTCTTATTAATGAACAAATTAAGAAGAGCTTTTAGACAACAGAAATGCATTTTGTGAGATGAATACTGTGAATAGTGTCTAGAAAAGGCTAATAAAAATAGAACATTATATACAAATATAAGAAAGAGATATGTTCTTTGGTCAAGCAATGAGAAAATAGGAATTGGAAAATATCATAACTGGAAAGAGCAGCAGTAGAAGAGGCAGAGAAATTATACTGGATGGCTTAACTAGGTGTCACAGAGGAATGTCATCAACAGAATTGGTGCAGGACACCAAGGATCAAATTCTGTGGAGATAATGAATTCCTACACCTCTGTCAGGGCACATGATGATGAATGCTAGAATTTTAGCCAGGATCACTGTCTTAGTGAGCAGGCACATTATGTCACCATGGTTCATGCTGGTATTGTTGTAAATGCAGTTGTTTAAATGAAGTGCCAGCTCTAGTTATTGAGTATTGCATATTTTGAAAGTTATTTCTCAGAAAATACTTTTTTCATGATTTGTCTTTCTTCTGCTTATAGTCAACATTTGATGCTGCAGGAATCCAGTATGACACATTTGTGAGAACAACAGATCCAGCACACCGAGCAGCTGTCCATTCCTTCTGGGTTAGAAAATATATATTTACATCCCTTAGATTAGAATAACTTTGCTGTGAACATGTAGCACCATTATGGGAATATAGAACTTACTGGAACATAATGAGAAATTATACAGGAGTCATAGTAACCCTTGAAATGGAAGAAACCAAGGAGCAACAATTTAGAGTCTCAAGTAAAAACACCTTTCAAAAACCTTGAAATTTGCACATTCTGTCTGGAAAACTAAAATAAATTAAAGTGAGATCGCTGACATTATGGTTTTAGTTATTGGGGATATTTTCAGCTGTTGTAAGCCAAATAAACATGTAAATAATAATGCGATGAGAATGATGTAATTGTTTCTGGTCGTGTACAATAAAGTGTGCTCATGTGGTTTAATGATGGTCAAGATGCTTTCAACTTGAGACTTCCTGGTTGTAGATTTCAACGTGAGCAGCACAGCATAAATCAATCAAAATGCTATCTGCTCATTGAAGACCGACTGTAATAAGTCTCCAACACTCTCTAACCTGATTCTTCATGGTACATTCATTAAGGCTCCTTCCAGTCCATCTCTTGATGTTGTCCACCCTCCTGTAATGCTGCCTTCCTCTTATTGCATTAACCATTCCATCCAGCATGTTCTTTAAAGAAGCTCTGCCTTTTTTATGTATGACAACTGAAGTACATTAATTGTCTGACCTTAATCTCATTTAGTATTATTTTCTTCAATTCCATGTTTTTAAAATTACTGTTTTGTTTTCTTTCTTCCCCTGCCATGATATTCTCCCTGTTTTTCAATATAAACATATTTGGAAAGCTTCAATTTTGCCGTCCTATTCTTTATTTGTTGTTCATGTTTTTGCACCATACAATAGTAAAGTGAAAAGTAAAGGACCCTTTTTCGCGAATTTAGGCCTGTTATGTTATGTTACGTCAAGCAACATCACTGCACATTGTGCACTCCCATGCATGTTCAGTCCACTGATGCAGCAATCATCCCAAAGTGTTTCTGCTCACTGTTACCATGAGGAGTTGATTATGGTATCTCCTCTCTTTCCCATGAAGGCTGCATTGATATACTTGACCAGGTTTTACTCCCAATTCATTCATTTGGGCTAGAGTCGGTGTCTCATAAGTATTTGCTGGTTTAGTGTAGTATGTTTGTGTGGAATAAAATATGTATAGGATGTAGTGTAGTGTTTGTGATTGGAAGACAATATGTAGAAGAAAACAAATGCTAGCTCTAGTATATTGTATCTTTGTGGAAGAAAATATGTTACTTATAGTGTGGTGTTTGTGTGTGGAATAAAAACATTGCAAGTTGTAGTGTAACATGTTTATGGACAACAACATGTGTTAGTTATGATTTGATTATGTCTTCACAGAATAAACTATCTGAGGCAGGCCACATCTACCATGGATCTTATGCTGGTTGGTACTCCATATCTGATGAAGCATTCCTGTCAGAGGATGACATCATAGACAGAACTTTAGCTGATGGTTCAGTAGTCAAGGTTGTGATGATGTCTGAGCTTTTTACCTTTATGTAGAGAGCTTTTAACGCTGCGTACATTTCTCTATTGCACACCCCCTTTTTAAATGTATATTGTATCTGTGTTGAAGTTGATGTAGATGCAACATTGCTTATCAGATGTATTGCTACCAAGAAAAGGATATTACTACAGTTAATGCTGTTTTATTGTGGCATACACATAAGTTAAAGAGCAACTGTGTTGGTTAAACAAGGAGCACAACAGGACCAAAGAAAACAATAAATCACCTTCCACGAAATGAAGACCCTTATCATGAATGTTAGAAAACTCAGCGAGCAAAAAAGTTGCATAACCTCACAGGACGAAACAATCAATCCCAGCATATTTTGGCTGTTTGTGATTTCTTGGCAAGTTTAAGTTCAGTAGTTTGCCTTTGCTTTCTGAATGACTGGCATTCATACCATTGTAAATAAATCAACACTAGGCAATCTGCTTCCTAATCGCCCACAGCTGTGTTTTGAACTCAGCATGTGGGATTACAAATCCCTTCATTGTAACCCCTTTGCCACAGTGCCGGCCAGCCAACATTATGGGACAAATATTACTATTTTGAATATTAAATGTAAAAATCAGTTCAGTGCATTAAAAGTAGTAGTACGGTATGGACTATGCTTGAGTGCCATGTAGCGTCGTAGGCTAGGGACAGTGATTCAGAATAAGATACAGAAATTGTGGCAAACAGAACAAGAAGAGTTAACCAAGAAGCGGCATAATACGCAAGTTGCTAGATGACGTCACGGTGTACTACGTCACTAAAGTTAGTTAGGTTTTAGGATGAATGTGTCGTAATATCTTGGAGTCGGCAGTGTTTCCATGTTGACATCAAGGAACAATAATATTACAAATGGCGTCTGACAAGTCCTCTAGTTGTTAGGGCTCCCGTTCATCGAGCCACTCCATGTCTGCTATGCTGTTTTCCTCTAATATTATGCTTGTGTCTAGTAAAACAGCATTGCAGCTCAACAGGAGCCAGAATAAATATTAACGAAATGAGTTCATCAACGCTGGCGTTCCTCGTCAAATATATTTATTGGTGGCAATCGTCCGTACAGTATAACAACATCACCATTCCCATGTTAATGGGAGGGCCAGTGAAAGATAAGTAATAATCATTTGTAAATATTTAATGCTAACTGTAGAGTCCGATTCCATCCTTCTACTTTCATCAATGACGAGAAAATTTCATACGGTCCATCGTTCTGCAAACTACATTACGCCCATGATTCTAACAGTGTTACTTATGCCGAGCTATGTGTGTGTTGACGCCATGACCTCTATTTGACAAATGACCGGCAAGTTCTGATGCAGTATGCTTTCCTCAATATTTCTGCATTAAATCAATCGTTCGATGGACCGTATGACCCGATCAACAAATGCGCGCAGAAGTCGGATGTGTCGGCCTAACGGCACAAGAACGCAGCTCTGCTGTAAACAGGCACAACACAATCACGTCCGGAAAAAAAACTCCGGATGAATGCAGAAGAAAAAGAAATACCCAAAACCTGTGGAGGACATGACCAACCTGGGCCTAATCATCTCAGACTGTGCTGTGCTGGATCATAACCTAGTGACATCCTAAGAAGCCTCTACACAGTTCCAGTCTCAGCCTTGCATTGGTTTTTGAACTTGGAGAGGGTAATTAGAGCTCTGCAACAAAGTCCCTGCGGAAGCCAAAGCATTCAGCTCCAGAATTGCATCTCCCCAGAGCTGCGGTAGCTCATGACTAGCACGCTGGATTGCATCATATTGTCAGCAATATTTTAGTTGTAAATGTCATATTTTTTCTTAAGCATGCTGTCAATAGGGAACCGTGGTAATGCAGAGGCTAACATGTTTGCATACAGCCCTTTGGATTTTCAAGTCCCCCCCAATAGACTCAATCTAAAATTGATACCAGGAAATTAGTACTCAAATTGTTCTGTAGGTTGTCATCCACTTATTTCTGCAGGTATCTAAAGAAAGTGGACATCCTGTCTCTTGGACTGAAGAGAAGAACTACATGTTTCGATTGTCAAATTTTCAGCAAGATCTTTTATACTGGCTCAATTCTTCTCGTAAGTTTCTTTAGTGAATCTTTGTAACTCTTATACTGGTTCAGTATTTTTTGTTTTCAGTTTTATACATCTGAGTCCTTACAACTTTTTATATTGGCTTAGTTCTTCTTAAAAGTTCTTACAATTTAATTTGTTTTAAAAAGCATGATGCTAATTTAGTTCTTCTTGTCCATTTCCATGGGGGTCTCCATGACAAAGTGTCAAGTTGCCTGCCTCATGCTGCAAAGATTAAGGGTTCATTTTCAGACTCCGTCATTAGGTTTACAAGTGTAATTATTTCAGGGACCTTTGGTGGGTCATTGCTGGAGCTATGCGATGCGACTCTTTTGGCAGGCCACGCTGTGAAAATAAGACTGAGCTATATGGGATAGAACCTGGTGCAATGAAGTTGATCCTCTTGCCCTTTTACCCCCTTTTGTTTCCATTATTGAGATTGTCTATCTTTCATGCTGTAACAAGTATAAATTACAAGCTTATATTGCTCTTGTTACAAATGTCTCACAGTATATAGTTAATATTAAGTGTTCAACATGTTCTCATGTTAGTGAATATTGAATATATACCACTGCTGTATTTCCCACTTTGGACCAGTATCTTCTCTGTCGTATTGAGGTGGGGTGACTATTTCTCTTCCTTACCACCTTTCCTCCTCGTGTAACTCCCAGATACCCACTGTATGAGGTTATATCAACCCCAGTGCTGTGCTGGTCGGGAAAATATAATCCTGTCACTGCTGGGGACTGAACCAGGATCACTGTTGTAGTAGGCAAGAAAACTAATAACTGCTCATAACAATATGGTACAAAAGTTAGTTGCATATTATTTACAGGACATCACAGTCAACCACAGCATTTGTTGGCTGTTTGCGATTTCTTGGCAAGTTTACGTTCAGTAGTTTGCCATTGCTTTATGAACGACCAGCACTCATACCTGTATGAAACCAGTGTAAGGATGTCAGCTTCCAAATTGCCCACAGCAGTGTTTCGAATGTAGGATTGCAAGGTGCATCCGTAACATCTTTGCCACAGAGTCGGTAATATGGTATAATGGTACATTTGATTTAAGACTGCACATTGTAGATGATATTATATTTTATATTATATTATTATTTTATTATAATTGTAATTGTAAGTTTCATCTTTATTTTTCTTAATTACACAGTCAACATTAAACTATAGTTGGAAATTTCAACTTATACTTCACCATATTGTCTGCAATATATTATTTTTTTATATTTAATATTGTTTCTGAAGCACACTGTCATTAATATATCGCAGTTGTAAATTGAGATATTTTTAATCATGATGTCAGCAATGTATTATAGTTGTACATGTGATCTCTTTAGTTTACCCCTTTTTTTCAAAATCACAGTCAGCAGTATATTATAGTTGTAAATGTTATATTTTTTCTCTCAGCCACGCTGTAGCAGTATATTATAGTTGTAAGTGTTATATTTTTTTCTCTCAATCACGCTGTGAGCAATTTGTTATAAATGTAAATCTAATATATTTTTTCTCTGAATCACATTATGTTAGACGTGTAAATATAATCTTTTTTTTTTCTTAATCACACTGTCAGAAATATATAAAATTGTAACTAGAATCCTTTTTTCTCCCCAAATCACAGTCAATAATATACTACAGCTGTACATTTTATACTTCTATTTCTGCATCGAACTGTTATAATTGTAAATTTAATCTTGTTTTCTAAATCACATTGCAAAGAATATATTATTGTTGTAAATTTAATTATTTTGTATTAATCACACAATATATCATAGTTGTGAATGCCATCAGTTTCTTCTTAATTACAATATCAGCAATATATTTTTGTTGTAAGTTTATTTTTCTCAGAATGATAATATCATCAAAATATTTAGCTGTAAATTTCATGTCATTTTCTGAATCACACTGTCAGCAATATGTTATAGTTATAAATTTAATTTTAGACTGCACCAAACTGTCAGCAGTATAGCACGATGAATAACAGAATTGGATCATTTCCACAGCTATTCACCCTGTCCAGTTTGAACAGCCAGTGAGACACATCATTCAAAATCTGCCTGATCTATCAGTGACAAGAGACAGGCATCGACTGCCTTGGGGAATCACTGTCCCTGGGGATGAAACTCAAACAGTAAGTAGAATAGTCCAGACGGTAAAACTGATAAAATCACTTGTGTTAAACTGCAACAGCGGATAAAGTTATGTTAAATTACAGCTGAGGATAAAGTTATGCTCAACCACAACTGAGGACTACATCAGTGGCTGAAGTTGTGTTAAATTTCAGCAGAGGATTAAATATATTAAACTGTTACAGATGATAACATGCTGTTTAATTGTCACAAAAGATCATGCTTAGGTAAACTGTACTATATGATAACATTGTGTTAAATGTTAGAAAAGGATTGCATATGTGCTATAACAGGCAATTATTTTTTTTAAATTGTCATTAGTGCCTATTGTACCTTGCAGTATGAGACAGGGGAGGTCTTAAGCCTGAGGAATTAAGGCTGCCTGACTAAGGCAGTCATCGCAAACTGTACAATTTATAACGGGTGATAACAGTGTTAAATTGCAGCAGTGAATAAAGTATGTTAAACCATTATATATGTTAAGGTAGTATTAAACAGCAGTGAATAAAGTATGTTAAACCATTATATATGTTAAGGTAGTATTAAACAGCAGTGAATAAAGTATGTTAAACCATTATATATGTTAAGGTAGTATTAAACAGCAGTGAATAAAGTATGTTAAACCATTATATATGTTAAGGTAGTATTAAACAGCAGTGAATAAAGTATGTTAAACCATTATATATGTTAAGGTAGTATTAAACAGCAGTGAATAAAGTATGTTAAACCATTATATATGTTAAGGTAGTATTAAACAGCAGTGAATAAAGTATGTTAAACCATTATATATGTTAAGGTAGTATTAAACAGCAGTGAATAAAGTATGTTAAACCATTATATATGTTAAGGTAGTATTAAACAGCAGTGAATAAAGTATGTTAAACCATTATATATGTTAAGGTAGTATTAAACAGCAGTGAATAAAGTATGTTAAACCATTATATATGT
Organism: Cepaea hortensis; assembly: GCA_963921405.1. Lineage (NCBI taxonomy): Eukaryota > Metazoa > Mollusca > Gastropoda > Stylommatophora > Helicidae > Cepaea > Cepaea hortensis. The sequence continues at coordinate 41,990,853 of OY992883.1, forward strand.
TAAGGTAGTATTAAACAGCAGTGAATAAAGTATGTTAAACCATTATATATGTTAAGGTAGTATTAAACAGCAGTGAATAAAGTATGTTAAACCATTATATATGTTAAGGTAGTATTAAACAGCAGTGAATAAAGTATGTTAAACCATTATATATGTTAAGGTAGTATTAAACAGCAGTGAATAAAGTATGTTAAACCATTATATATGTTAAGGTAGTATTAAACAGCAGTGAATAAAGTATGTTAAACCATTATATATGTTAAGGTAGTATTAAACAGCAGTGAATAAAGTATGTTAAACCATTATATATGTTAAGGTAGTATTAAACAGCAGTGAAAGTTAGTTGTGTTAAATCACAATAAAGATAAAGTATAGATAAGGATGTATATGTTATCAGATAATGACAACTATTTCCCATGTGTAGTTGACAGCCTGGCGTAAGCTTTGCCTGGCAACCATACTGTTTATCCCTCAGCCATTTTGGGAAAGGCCACTCTGCAGCTATCATGGAACGAAAAGTCATAGAACAGGGAGTTGACAGTCAAGGATTCATCAGTCATGAAACAATTAACTGACAGTCAAAGAACCAGCAGTCATGGTGGAAGAAGCTGACAGTCAGGAGCCAACTGTCAAAGATCCAACATTCATAGAGCAAAGAGCTAACAGTCAAGAGCCAACTATCAAAGATCCAACATTCATAGAGCAAAGAGCTAACAGTCAGTAGCCAACTATCAAAGATCCAACATTCATGGAGCAAAGCGCTAACAGTCAAGTAGCCAACTGTCAAAGATCCAACATTCATGGAGCAAAGAGCTAACAGCCAGGAGCCAATTGTCAAAGATCCAACATTCATGGAACAATGAGCTGACTGTCAAGGAGCCAAATATCAAAGATCAAACATTCATGGTGCAAAGAGCTAACAGTCAAGTAGCCAACTGTCAAAGATCCAACATTCATGGAGCAAAGAGCTAACTGTCAAGGAGCCAACTGTTAGAGATCCAACATTCATGGAGCAAAGAGCTAACAGTCAGGAGCCAATTGTTAAAGATCCAACATTCATGGAGCAAAGCGCTAACAGTCAAGTAGCCAACTGTCAAAGATCCAACATTCATGGAGCAAAGAACTGACAGTCAAGGAGCCAACTGTCAGAGATCCAACATTCATGGTGCAAAGAGCTAACAGTCAAGTAGCCAACTGTCAAAGATCCAACATTCATGGAGCAAAGAGCTAACTGTCAAGGAGCCAACTGTTAGAGATCCAACATTCATGGAGCAAAGAGCTAACAGTCAGGAGCCAATTGTTAAAGATCCAACATTCATGGAGCAAAGAGCTAACAGTCAGGAGCCAATTGTTAAAGATCCAACATTCATGGAGCAAAGAGTTAACAGTCAAAGAGCCAATTGCCAAAGAACCAGCAGTCATTTATAACATAATTAACTGTTTGTTTGCTCCCATTTATTATAGTTGTGGTAGTAGTATAAAAGCCTGTTTACATACCATTTGACATATGGGATATATGGTGTGAGGCCCATATTTTCCATTGTGAAATTGCACACATGGGGTGATGTAATGAGCCTTTATTCTTTTGCTACTGCCTTTCATTGGAGAATAGGCCTTCAGCCAGCTCATGCTGTGCCCTTTGTGGACTTGGTCATGCTTGACTGAATTTTTCAGATAAAGTATTATATAGGACAAATGAGACAGTAACACACCAACCCTTCTTATTCACCTCTTCTTTTGACATATGATATGCATGGTAGCTTTCAGTGTTACTATTCTTTGCTTTCCTCCCTAATAACACACAGACTTATTGACATTACAGAAACCATTTCTTGTATCCAAATTTATGCATGGTATGTTGCACTACTTTAAGATACAACAACAATAATTTTCTATCTCCAGATTTATGTATCATTAGATGCACTACTTTAAGATACCACAGCTATTTTTATCTCACCAGATTCATGTGTGGTTAGATGCACTACTTTAAGATGCAACAACAATGTTCTGTCTCCAGATTTATGTATGGTTAGATGCACTAGTTAACTACCTTACAGTCGCTGGCTACCCAAACACTAAGTTCTGGCCCCCTGATTGTCAGATTATAGGCAAGGACATTCTCAGGTGAGGACACACATCTCATGTCATTGTTGCAATTGTTAGTTTTGCCGAGGATCAAGAAAGGTTTCATTGTGATGTGCTTCCATGTATACTTATGTGCTGCTGTAGTGAGTGAGCAAATAAAATTGGTTGAACTGCGGTAAAGCTGTGGAAATGTAAACAATATAAAAATACAAAGCTGTTTGACAAAACATAAGTATGGAAAACAAAGGAGGTTGCGGCGACAAACCTTCAGCAAACAAACAAACACAACATATAAACCACAGAGAAGACACTACGGTGACTACATTAATACATAACAATAGAATGAGAATTTAGAAAATGAAAAAAATGTGTTCTACTTATCTCAGAATCCCAGAATGTGAATCAGTCCATGAGTGAGTGAGAGGAGGATGGTAAGATGACATGAGTGGGCAAGACAGAGAATTGACAACAGACAATGAGACATTCATGATTGGTTCTACACTGTGGGCATGGTTATATAAAGGATGCTTAATTAGATTTTTAGGAATGTTGTATACCTGTATGCAGCCCATGTTAAATTATTGTATGTAAACCATTGTGGCAAAATAAAATATCAGTCTGGGAGAACATGTAGGGTTATAGCTCCCAGTGTCTCACTTACATAAATGTATGTCAGACATTTTAAAGGTAAACATAAACTTATAGCAGCAATTCACTATAGTAGAATTATGTATCATTCCCAACGTGGGAATGCCTAGGAAGCTGAAATATTTGACCGTAGGAAATGTCATAGTGGCTTGGAAAGAACTGTTACGGAAGGCCTGATTACTGGAAGGAGAGGCGGGAATTGACCAGCGTGCAGATGGACATACAACAGTACAGATATTTTGGGCATAAGGGTGTTTGAGGCATCAGTTGACCAACATACAGAAGGACATACAACACTGCAGATATTTTGGGCATGAGGGTGTTTGAGGCATCAGTTGACCAACATGCAGATAGACATACAACACTGCAGATATTTTGGGCATGAGGGTGCTTGAGGTGGGAGTTGACCAGCATGCAGAAGGACATACAACACTGCAGATATTTTGGGCATGAGGGTGCTTGAGGTGGGAGTTGGCCAACATGCAGGTGGACATACAACACTGCAGATATTTTGGGCATGAGGGTGCTTGAGGTGGGAGTTGACCAACATGCAGATAGACATACAACACTGCAGATATTTTGGGCATGAGGGTGCTTGAGGTGGGAGTTGACCAGCATGCAGAAGGACATACAACACTGCAGATATTTTGGGCATGAGGGTGCTTGAGGTGGGAGTTGACCAACATGCAGAAGGACATACAACACTGCAGATATTTTGGGCATGAGGGTGCTTGAGGTGGGAGTTGACCAACATGCAGAAGGACATACAACACTGCAGATATTTTGGGCATGAGGGTGCTTGAGGTGGGAGTTGGCCAACATGCAGATGGACATACAACAGTACAGATATTTTTGGCATGAGGGTGCTTGAGGTGGGAGTTGACCAACATGCAGATGGACATACAACAGTACAGATATTTTTGGCATGAGGGTGCTTGAGGCGGGAGAACTGGCAACACTTTTCAGCAGGCATGATAAGTGCTAAGTTTTGCAAAGGACTTCCAATATGATGGTCAATGCCTGTTTTTTCACAAGTATATATCTCTATGTTTATTGTTTAAATTGTTGAAATGTGGCTTCTAATTTCCTACGTCAGCAGCTTGTTTAACTTTTTTTTAAGCTATTTCCTGCATGTTTCTCTGTATAGGGTATGTTATCCTTAATGAAGAAAAATTATGTCTAATCCTTGGTTTATTTTCTTTGAGCAAATCTGATTTATGGAATAAAAAAACTCTGCTTGCTTCAGTCTTGGGATTAGATTCTTCTTCTTCGTTCATGTGGTTGATATTTATTGTCGGTATCTTCAATGTTGTCTCTTGTAAAAAAAATGTTAGTCTTTCCTTAGTTCACACAGAGTCCATAAAGTTTATCTTCCACTGTTGTTTCACTTTTGTATGGATGTGAAGCGTGGACAATAAATAAGCAGCCAAGCTGAAAAACAGCTGATGGCTGTGGAAATGTGGTTTCTGAGGAAAATGCAAAGAATACCATGGACAGACAGAAAAACCAGTGAACAAGTCCTTCAAGAAACAAAAGAAGATCGTAAACTGATTAGAGACATTAGATGTAGACAGTCAAAATTTTGTGGGCATATTATGAGAAGAAATGAATTGGAGAACTTGGTGACGACTGGCAAGATCGAAGGGAAGAGACCAAGCGGAAGGCCGAGAAGTAAATACCTGGATAGCTTGGCCACGTGCATAGTCAAGACAGGAACACAGAGCTGATCCACGACTCTGGTGACCGAGTGAAATGGCAAAACATGACCACCCACGCTTATCAGCATGGCACATGATGGATGGATGGTTGTTTCTCTAGGCCAGAAGGTGTGCCTAGATATGTTGTATTTTGGGCAGTCTTGGAATATGTGATCTGCTGTTTGCGGCACTAGTCCACTTTAGCACAAGGCTTATTTGCCATTCTTTAATTTTGTTTACATGTGGTTGCATAATCAATTGTGTTCTTGTGAGTAGATTATCCTCCATATTTGTGTGTACTGATTCTGTATTGTATTTTTTAAAACATTGCTTGTTTATCACAAACTCTTTGTTACAATTAATTCTTTATATTAACTAGTTTTCATTTCAGTTTTAAAGTTTTGTGTTGTCAATATTTGAAGGTTACATGTTGTTATGATTATCTTCAGTGTCTTTGTTTGTTAAAATATAGTTGCTTTATGCTGTACTTGTTTTTGTTTGTAGGTTTCATGCAGTTTATTGGCCAGCATTTCTCATTGCAGCAGGTCTGGAGCCACCCTCAAAACTTATTGTGCATTCCCATTGGTTGGTGGATAATGTCAAGGTTACTATTCAAATTTGTTTCCTATCGTCTATAACTGTACTTGTAACATGGGTAGTTTCTCTCATAAGGAGCAGATTTTAAACTTGTAATAACAATATAATAGCTCTGATATACAAAAGCCCTAGTCTTGAATAACAGAAACATCGTAGTAGTGGTAATTGCAAAGATTAAATGTTTTCCCAATTGCAACATCAAAGTGAATGGGGCTAGTCCAAAACAAGCCAGTGTATGTAAGTATTTGGGTACATTGACAACAGCAGATGGAAGATGTATTAATGAAGATAAATGTACAATAACCCAGGCAAGAGCAGCATTCCATGAGATAAGCATACTCTGTGAAATATATCTGTGTTGAGTATGGTGACAAAAAAAGTTCATAAGAGCTATATCGAGCCAGTCCTAATGTACTGAAGTGAATCATGGAGAATTAACAGACTATTGAGGAATTATCTGGAAGCTGCAGATGTTTGGTTTTCTAGAAGAATGCTGAGAACACAGTTGTTCCATACAGATAAAAATGTCCCACAAGAGCATAACCCACAAAGAGGACTGGTAGAAGACAGTCCACATTCTTTGGACATGTCAAGCAAGAGGTATGTCGCGATAATGGGAAAATTGGAGGAGAGGAGAAACAAGGAATTAACCAAAAGAGATGATGGACAGTCTGACATGATGTGAAGGGACATCGGCATAACAAATTTTGTACTATATACAAGACACTCAACCAGCCTCTCCAGATGTGGATCCAAATAAGTAAATCACAGAAAAAAAACAATAGCTGAGCCACACACACAGAAAGTGGAGAGCCACATACAGAGAGTGGAGAGCCACACATACAGTGGGGAGCCACACACAGTGGAGAGCCACACACACAGTGGAGAGCCACTGACATAGAGTGGAAAGTTACACGCACAGTAGAGAGCCACGCATAAAGTGGAGAGCCACACATAAAATGGAGAGCCACACACACAGTGGAGCCACAGAAAGTGGAGAGCCACACACTTAGAGTGGAGAGTCACAGACACAGTGGAGAGTCATACAAAATGAAGAGCCACACACATTGGAGAGCCACACACATTGGAGAGCCACACACACTGGAGAGCCACACACACAGTGGAATGTCACACACACAGTTGAGAGCCACACTCGGAGTGGAGAGCCACACTCAGATTGGAGAGCCACACACCCAATGGAGAGCCACACACACAGTGGAGAGCCACACAAAGTGCGGAGCCACACACACACACACACAGTGGAGAGCCATATGCAACTGAAAAGTGTAGAGCCACAAATAGAGGAGAACCATGTGGAAATAGTTATTGTATAATATAAGGGGCGTTCATTTGAAATCTGTTTGTGCCGCACCATGCATAATTGCATACGTTGAACATGATCATGTCATAGTCACGTGATAAGTACTGACCAATGAATAAAAGAGCAAGTGCTTATCTTCCCATGATGCATAGGTTCTGTTTCTGACCATTGAGAAAATGATCGGGTTGATCCAACATCCGTCCAAAGAAGCTCAAAGAGTGGTGATTCAGCTTCTTTCATTTGAAGGATGTCGACCAGTGGACATTTATCGAAGAATGCAGGCAGCGTACGGTAACAAATGTGTGTCAAAGACAACAGTGACAGACTGGGCATGAATGTTTCGGAAAGGACTTCAGTTCATGACAGATCTTCGACGGCCGGGTCAAGCGCATATTGTTGCAACAGAAAAAAACCATCGCCAAAATTGATGCAGCAGTACAGATGAACCGTTGTCGAAGCATACGTTCGCTAGCGAAAGAATTTGATGTGTCAATTGGGACAATTCAAAAGGTTGTTCGTAAGAAACTGAAATATCGGAAGGTGTTTTCGCAGTGGGTACCACGGATGTTGACCGACCATCAAAAAGAGGAACGCATGGGATGGTGTTTGAACCACTAGTTGCTTTACAGAGTGGAGGGTGGTGCATTTCTCTTCCGCATAGTGGCAGGCGATGAATCATGGTGTCACCACTTTGAGCCTAGCAGCAAAAGAGAGAGCATGCAATGGAAGTATGCTGAATCACCAAAAGCCAAAAAATTCAAGTTACAGGTTTCCGCTGGTAAGGTTATGCTGAGCGCATTTTGTTACCATTAAGGGCTATTGTTGGCCAACTTTAAAGAACCTGGTGTCAACATTAACTCTACCCCACTACTTGCAAACACTAGACAAGCTGCAAAAAGCCATCAGGAATAAATGACCCGGCATGCTTTCTCACAGTGTGATTTTGTTGCACAATAATGCTCGTCTGCATGTCGCAAAGATTGTACAGGAAGCATTAGCAAGGAAGAAGTGGGAAATTCTGCAACATCCAGCCTATAGTCCTGATTTATCACCTTGTGATTTTTCATTTGTTCAGACCTCTTAAAAAAAGCTCTCAAAGGGCAACGATTTCGCACAGATGCAGACGTAATGAACGCGGTAAACACTTGGTTCAGTGAGCAACCACTATCCATTTTGCGGACGGCATTCGCCGCCTATCTAAGCAATGGGATGCTTGCCTGAATGCCTACGGTGACTTCTTCTGACCAACCCATGGTGCATAATTCATTCAAAATGAATGCTTTGTTTAATTCTACCACACCTGTTAATGTTTCTTTCATGCTTTTGTAATAAAGCCATTGGAACGGGTTTCAAATGAACGCCCCTAATATTAATATTTGGTACTGTTGTAATAACCTGGTGTATTAAGCAGCAGCATGGGTTATTTATCATTGTTATAATTGTTTCTATTCTGTGATGAAAACAGAGGAAAGATAAATGTTTCAAAAGTAGGTATGTTTCCTATGTAAAGTATACATTGTACTGCAAAAACATATTTAATTAGAGCACATTTTATACATCAGATGTCTAAAAGTCTTGGAAATGTGATAGACCCTATGGAAAAGATATCAGCTTTTGGAATTGATGGGCTGCGCTATTTCATGCTTGGAGAGGGGAGTTTGGACTCTGATGGTTGTAAGTACAGATACTCCTTTTCTTTTAAAACATAGTTACTTACATGGCTACATCTCTGCCTGTCAGTTTCTTTTGTGTTGTCTCTAGGTAAATGATGTAGTGATTACTAGCCACTAGATAGATATTTCCTGTGGGATTACTAGCCACTAGATAGATAACTCCTGTGGTGATTACTAGCCACTAGATAAATAACTCCTGTGGTGATTACTAGCCACTAGATAAATAACTCCTGTGGTGATTACTAGCCACTAGATAAATAACTCCTGTGGTGATTACTAGCCACTAGATAAATAACTCCTGTCGTGATTACTAGCCACTAGATAAATAACTCCTGTGGTGATTACTAGCCACTAGATAAATAACTCCTGTGGTGATTACTAGCCACTAGATAGACAACTCCTGTGGTGATTATCAGCCACTCGGTAGATAACTCCTGTAGTAATGTCTACATGGTAGATTCATAATGATGTAGTGATGTCAACATAGTAGATTCATAACTGATGTAGTGATGTCTACACAGTTGATAGAAAACTGCTATACGGATGTCTATCTAAAGGAATGACAACTCCTGTAGTGTCTGTCTAGTAGATAGATAACCTAATGTAGCGATGTCTACCCAGTATATAGATAATTGATGCAGTGATGTCTGCCTATTAGATAGACAATTCCTGTAGTATCTGTCTTGTAGATAGATAACGTTATGTTGTGAAGTCTGCCTACTAGATAGATACCTGATGTATGTCTGCCCAGTTGATAGATAACTGATGTAGTAATGTCTATGTACCCGATAGATGAGTGCTGCTGTGGTACCCATACACTTAATATGAGTGCTGTTGTGGTAGCTACACTATAGATGAGTGCTGTTGTGTTAGCTACACATGGAACAGATGAGTGCTGTTGTGGTAGCTACACTATAGATGAGTGCTGTTGTGTTAGCTATACATGCAACAGATGAGTGCTGTTGTGGTAGCTACACACTCAATAGATGAGTGCTGTTGTGGTAGCTACACACCCGATAGAGTGCTGTTGTGATGGCTATAAATTCAATAGATGAGCGCTGTTGTGGTGCCCATACACTTGATATATGAGTGCTGTTGTGATCTCAATACACTCAATAGATGAGTGTTGTTGTGGTGGCTATACCTTCAATAGATGAATGCTATTGTGGTGTCCATACACTCGATAGATGAGTATTGTGGTGCCCGTACACTCGATAGATGAGTGCTGTTGTGGTGGCCATACACTCGATAGATGAGTCCTGTTGTGGTGGCTATGCTCTCGATAAAATGAGTGCTGTACTTGTATCTATGCACTTCATAGGTGAGTGCTGTTGTGGTGGCTATACACCCGATAGATGAATGCTGTTGTCATGGCCATACACTTCATAGATTAGTACTGTTGTTATGGCTATACATTCAGTAGATGAACCGTGTAGTGTTGGCTATACACTCGATAAATGAGTACTGATGCAATGACTGCCTTCAAGATAAGTTTGTGTGTATAAGCTGATAACCCTGACATTTTAAACCATCTGCATGCTTTTCAGTGTACAGTGAAAAACGGGTCATAGAGAGAATTAACTCCGACCTGGCGAACACATTGGGAAATCTGTTGAGCCGTTGTACAGCGCCTGCAGTGAACAAACAGCAGCAGCTGCCACCCCTGATTGAGGACAACCTGTTTGAGTTTCTGTCTGTACAAGATAGGGATGCACACAAGAACTTGTATGCCCTGCCTGGTTAGCATTATAACTTTCTTCATATATGTGCTTGTTTGTCCCTCGTTATCATACAGGCCCATATGGGAAGGATACATCTGTGTGGCTTACACCATGTTTGACTGTTCAAGAATAGCCGTGCCAGCGGAGATTTAACTGTATCAAGCAGGGCAGTTAGCAACAGTGCTCTGCCAATATTCAAGAATGGATTGATTCACTCAGATGCACAAGATCAGTGCCACAGTTGTTCATTGATGCTTTCATGTTTTTGTATCACTTTTCAGTCCTCTTTAAATTTGCTTGTCCAAGTCAAGTTCACCATTTTTTAATGTAAATGGAATATCTAATTGGGGGATTTTGAGATTAAATGTTACAGAAAAGTTATTAGAATTTTGTGGACCAAAATATAGAAATATGGCATTCCTCAAGATCTGTGCATTGAAGAAATCTGGCTCATCAACAGCAACATGACTTAGAAATAGAAATACTTTGGTCAAATGACATGTCATGATGCTATGGAAAGAACATCAATGGAAGGCATAGTCCCTGGAAAAGGCAGGGGGCGGCTAGCCTGATGGTGGACATAGGACATAACAGACACTTGAGCCATGAAGATGCATGAGGCAGGAGGGTTGAGACATCTGTGGCAGGTCTTGATGAGAGCGACATTCTGTAAAGGACCTGCTGCATGTTGGTGATGATATTTGATAAGCTTCCTCAAACTGTTGAGTTGAGTTGAGCTAGGAAACGACATCACTGCACTCAGGACATTCCCACATGAGCTCCATCCTCTCATTCCACAGCCAGCGAAGAGTCATACTACTAATTGTTCCAACTGCTTTCTGATTGGAAGTTCTCCTGGTCTTCCCTCTCAGGTTTGAGATTCATCCAGAACCCCTGCTGATCTCCTGCCACATCATTCTCTCCACATACTATCTCCAACTGGTCCTACGGCGTCAGACCACTTCTCCCTTGTCCATAGGTAATCTACCACCGAGAGGTGCATTCGCTGCCATACTGTTCATTCCCCCACACTCCTACATGATCAGGGCAGAAAATCCATAAAATTCTCACATTCTGTGACTTCTGAAGCAAGGCAAGCCATTCTACATGAAACATTCCTTTCTCCGCCTTTTTTTTTGTTCGCATATCCTTTACAGGACATCGCTGTCAACATCAGCATCTTTCAGCTAATTGTTGATTTCTTTGCAAGATTGCACTCAGTAGTTTCCATTGCTTTCTGAGCAAAACCCGTGAGTTACCTTTACGGTGAGAACCGCTACTGATTCTCGCGCATGTCACATTACTCATGAGAGTATACAGGATTTGCAGAGAAAGTCGTGTAACTATCTTGAAATATGATCTGTTCCTCAAACAAACAATCAGTTAAATGCAGTATTCATAAAAAAGGTTTACTACAGTAGATCTCCAAAAATGTCTTGTCTCTCCAGGTAATTCATCCATTTCTTGATGTTATCTTGATGTGGGGCTTGTGAAGTGTGGGTGCAGGATGTGTGTGGATGGGTGGGGGTGTGTGGGTGGGTGTGTGATGTGTGGCTTGGCAGGGGATGTGTGGGTGGGGGAATGTGTGTTTGGCTGAGTGTGTGGGTTAGTGGGTGGAGGATGTGTGGGATGAGTGAGTGTGTGTGGGTTGGGGGAGATGTGTGGATGGGGGAATATATGTGTGCCTGGAGGTGTGCGTGTTTTTGTGGGGTGTGGGTTGGTGGAGGATGTGTATGTGTGGTGGGTGGGGATGTGTCTCATAACATGGTAATGCACATTGTTTATGTTTACAACATTCATTTGACAATATTTTTTCCTATGTGAATGTATTATGCACTATTGATGATCGAAAGATGTGTGATTGGAAGGACCGAATGTAAGACAGAGCTGCGTGCCCAATTTGTAACCCTTCTAAAATAAAGATCAATCAATCTTCTTACTGTTCTTACTGCCTGCTTGAACTTTTCATTATTGTCTAAATTTTATGTGAGTGTCATTTCTTGTGATGTGAGCTAAAAATATTTAATCTTTCACATTTTTGTTTATTTCATCCATTCCAGGCTTCATGGAACCTCAACATCTGTTTGTTTTTATTTCTGTGAAATGGGATCTGTTCATTTGCATATCTGCATTTCTAGAGCATCCATTTACTCTTCAATTTATGAAATGGGATCTGTTCATTTGTATATCTGTATTTCTAGAAAACTCTATTTGCTTTTGTTTCTATTAAATGTGACCAATTCATTTGTACACCTACATTTCTAGAGCCTCTATTTGTTTGTCCTATTATAACCTTCTGAGGTATTTCTGTTCAAAAACAGAAAGTTAAATGGCAGATAATGGAAACCTGCCCAGATGTTGGTAAAGGTGCAAGTTCAGATTCTGCTTGCAGTTGTATTAGTAGCATATTGTGCATTACTTTGTAATGGGCTTTCTTGCTGCTAACTGTAAATTGTATGTGCAGTTTTATCATTAGCTATTGGCTTAAGCAATTTACCATATGTTAGTAAATAAACTATGTGTGATTTCTGAGATTGTGATTGATATGTTCAGTAACTTGCAAATAGTTTTACATGTGACGTTGTTCCTGTTTGATTATTTATAATGTGAGAACTGAGAATACAATGATTGAATATATCTCCAGACACTGTAGACCGATTGTACCAAGATTATTACTTCACAAAAGCCCTGGATTTGGTGATGTCACGGCTGCATTGGGCCAATAGTTTTATCCAGTTTCACAAGCCTTGGGAACTTAGCAAGTTCAATAACCCTTCTGATTCTGCCCAGCTTCTTACTGTACTACATGTTACTATGGAAACACTGAGGGTTTGTGGGATATTGCTTCAGCCGATTGTACCAGATTTATCAGACAGGTTAGTATAAATGATTTGTCAATTTGTTTAGCTTTATGTTCATTGCTTGAAATCATATATGTTATCATGTTGATGGCATTATCTATCTAATCTTTGACTTGTGATTCGTTCATTGTTCGAAGGAAGTTTGTCACTCCTAGTTATACACCTCAAAGGTCTTACTTCAGCATGCGTTTGTGTTGGTTCTCTAGACAGATTTCATCCAACGTAATATGCTCTACCTGTGGGTAGGTTCTCTTTTCCTAACAGTTAACAGGATAGAGAAATAGAACCTACTCTTTGTAATTTCCTGTTGCCTTGAGATTGTAAACATGCACAACTTGTACACTGGACATCCTGTTTTTTCATCCTTATCCAAGGAGGCTAGGCATCTGATCTTACTACCCAAGGGATCAGGGGGACGTGTGATTTCATAAGATCCAAGTGGTACATGGAAGAATGCCCAGCCCTGTGCTGGGATTGAACCTAGTAGCTTGTGAGCCTGAGGCAGACACCTTGGCCTCTCAGCCACGGCTCCCCATGTATGACCTTTCTAGCCACCACTGTCTTCCATGGTTGTGTTGAAAGACTTATAAGACATTTCTTATTTTCAGAACCGTACTAACATGTAAAAGTATACAGTTAGTTTAGGCTCACAATGCCACACGTTACACTTAACTGCTGGGATATTTTCACATGGACTTCTAGTAACAAAATTGTCCCTGGTCTCTGGGTAGTGAGGTCGGACACCTGTGTGTATTGTTGCACATGTAAACAATCCCTTGGCAGTTGGAAATCGAAAAAGAGTAGATAACGGCGCTGCCCAGGCAAAATTTTGAGTTAAAAATCTATCAAAAGTATTTCAGGATCCTCGCCGGTCCTATGGAGTTTGTGCACTGAGCTGAGATTCTCTGGACTCTGGCTTGAGTTAGGAGTAGAACGGAGCACATATGGGTTACACCCGTGTGCCGTGATGTTGATCCGTTGACTAAACTAAACTAAACTAAACACTTAACTAGCAACTGTATAGTTTACAGGGACACTTAGCTAGCAACTGTGTAGTTTACAGTGACACTTATCTAGCAACTGTAGTTTACAGTAACACTTACCTAGCAACTGTAGTTTATAGTGACACTTATCTAGCAACTGTAGTTTATAGTGACACTTATCTAGCAACTGTGTAGTTTACAGTAACACTTATCTAGCAACTGTGTAGTTTATAGTGACACTTATCTAGCAACTGTAGTTTATAGTGACACTTATCTAGCAACTGTAGTTTATAGTGACACTTATCTAGCAACTGTGTAGTTTACAGTAACACTTATCTAGCAACTGTGTAGTTTATAGTGACACTTATCTAGCAACTGTAGTTTATAGTGACACTTATCTAGCAACTGTAGTTTATAGTGACACTTATCTAGCAACTGTGTAGTTTACAGTAACACTTATCTAGCAACTGTGTAGTTTACAGTAACACTTATCTAGCAACTGTGTAGTTTACAGTAACACTTATCTAGCAACTGTGTAGTTTACAGTGACACTTATCTAGCAACTGTGTAGTTTACAGTGACACTTATCTAGCAACTGTAGTTTATAGTGACACTTATCTAGCAACTGTGTAGTTTACAGTGACACTTATCTAGCAACTGTGTAGTTTACAGTAACACTTATCTAGCAACTGTAGTTTATAGTGACACTTATCTAGCAACTGTGTAGTTTACAGTGACACTTATCTAGCAACTGTAGTTTACAGTAACACTTATCTAGCAACTGTGTAGTTTACAGTAATACTTATCTAGCAACTGTGTAGTTTACAGTAACACTTATCTAGCAACTGTGTAGTTTACAGTAACACTTATCTAGCAACTGTGTAGTTTATAGTGACACTTATCTAGCAACTGTGTAGTTTACAGTGACACTTATCTAGCAACTGTGTAGTTTACAGTAACACTTATCTAGCAACTGTAGTTTATAGTGACACTTATCTAGCAACTGTGTAGTTTACAGTGACACTTATCTAGCAACTGTAGTTTATAGTGACACTTATCTAGCAACTGTGTAGTTTACAGTAACACTTATCTAGCAACTGTGTAGTTTATAGTAACACTTATCTAGCAACTGTGTAGTTTACAGTAACACTTATCTAGCAACTGTGTAGTTTATAGTGACACTTATCTAGCAACTGTGTAGTTTACAGTGACACTTATCTAGCAACTGTAGTTTATAGTGACACTTATCTAGCAACTGTAGTTTAGTGTGACACTTATCTAGCAACTGTGTAGTTTACAGTGACACTTATCTAGCAACTGTGTAGTTTACAGTAACACTTATCTAGCAACTGTCTAGTTTACAATGACACTTATCTAGCAACTGTGTAGTTTACAGTGACACTTATCCACAGACTGGTCAACAGTGCAAACTCTAATGTGGAGCCTATTGCAATTAGATAATTAGAAGTGAATGATTTTGTCATTATTAGATTTACAGAGAATAGAAATGTTATATTGAACCTGTTCTGCTTAATGGTAGTGAATCATGGAACATGAATGAACAAGTTAGGAAGAGCTTGGAGGCACTGGAGATGTGGTTTCTGAAACAGATGTTGCTATTACCTTGGAGTGGCTAACAATTGCCTAGAAGAGGCTAATGAAAGCAGATCTTTACGTACAATTATACAAAAAGAGACAAACCACATTTTTTTAATCATACAACGAGAATAGAGGTGTTGGAGAACATCGTGACAACTGGAAAGATTAACAGTAGATGCAGGCTGAGGGAAACAATGCTGGATGGACTGAAATCCTAGCATAAAGGAACATTATCAGTATAATAGATTCAGAAGACGAAACACTGAGATATGTAGAGATGCATGAATGCTTACACCAGTTGGTAAGGCACGTCATGATGATGATGAGATGTACAGTAAGCAATATATGCATAGTATGGCTGCTATTTTGTGTGAATTCTATCTACAAGATCTTTTTCATTGCAGGCTTCTCGCGAGGTTAGGTGTGCCTGTCAATGAGAGACAGTTCTCAGATGCTCAGCGACCAGCAACCTCCGGCTACCAATTACTGGGGGACAGGATTGTGCTACAGAGGAAAGTTGGCCAGTCTTAGTCTATACCTGTGATAATTTATACATTGGGAGATAGTTAGAGATTGTTCTGCAGTTTGTATGTCTGGTGACATAACTCGTGCATGTTTGTACGTAACTGCAGGATTTGTTTGTGTGCTGAAAGTTTCATGTGTATGCCTGCTGGGGGAACTGATTATGGTAAATGATAAGGACATAACATTTACTTATCTACACTATTAGCATTATTGAAGCATTGAACAAGGATTCCAACAGTTGATTTCTTTTAAATAGTAGCCTTGTATCTTGTCTCTTCCCAATGGTTTTCAACATATGTCGAGAACATATTATATTTGGGATTCTATGAATGGAAAGTATCTATATCAATTTAAGGTCAACTTTTCTGCACACTGTGATGTACTAATGCTGTTGATCTTATAGTTGATGTGGAATCAGAATTCCAAGAACTCACAGCAAGATTAGAGAAATCAGCAACATCTTAAGGAATGGAAACAGTTTTTAAGAAACAGCAGGATAAAGCTGTAAATAACATGAAACAACCAGTACCATCCTGAATGGTCACTAAGTTGGAAAAGTAAGTGCTTTTAAATATCTGAACTCTAGGATCTGTAAAGATGGAAGTTTAGTTAACAGGAGCAAGATAACATTTGAACAAGCTTCATTTGTCATGGCATGACAAACACAGGAAATTCAACATCTATGACAGTGAAAATCAAAGTTTACAGATGTCTGGTGCTGTCTACTCTCTTGTACAGATTTGAATGATTGATTCAGGTTGTCACATGCCAGTGTTATTGCCAAACCTGTACATTCTGCCACTGATAGGCAGCAGTAACAGACCTTGGTTGGTTGCTTGTGAATCCTCCAGATGACTGTCAGTGTTAACTGTTTGATGCATTGTCATTCAGATTATCTGAGCCCTGACAAGGGCTGGCATTTATCAGTGTGAAGCTGACAAAGAGACTTTCCCTCCGGCTCACCATCTCCAGGAGACTGTTGCAGGGCTCTCTTCCTGCCAGCTCAGCAATGAGCACTGTGTACAAAACTGATACAGGAACTGTACATCTGCAGGGGTGCATGTCAGGTTGTGAACAGGTCATGGTGCAGCACAGCACACACAGACTGACTGGGAATCTCCTGGGTTGGTACATGACTCCTCCACAGGTTTTATTTTATGTTTCATTGGTACAACGAATGAATCACCAAAAGACGAGAAGTAGATGGTAAGAGAATGAATCACCAAAAGACGAGAAGTAGATGGTAAGAGAATGAATCACCAAAAGACGAGAAGTAGATGGTAAGTTTTACTGGAACACAATCACAAGTCATAAAATGGACATTGCGGCCAAAGCCTTCATCAGCTCACAAACAACAAACACACGCTGACACAACTACATGACAAACATTGCATGTAACTATATATATACAAGTTACTGATCTGATTCCTTGTGAACGACACCTGCATGATGGAATCCGCATGTATCATTGGTCGCACTCCAACCCAAAGTCCAGAGCAAGATACACGACCTTGACTACAAACACATCCATTTTGTCAGGTGGACTCACAGCCCACAGATGCCGTTATGGGGTCGAAGAGTAAGATATACCAGCATACTGTAGACTCATGAGTTTAGTGTGTGGCAAATCATACATGTAATTATTAGTTTTCGCAGATGCCTTTTATAAGATATGCCAGATGTAAAGATAGGTAGTCCAATAGCAGATACTGCTGTTAGGTTGTGAAGTCTTCACTGGCACCTGGCGTCTTGATAGACGATAGTTTGTAAAATGGAGTTATACCTCTCCATAGCAAAAAGCCTGGGCTAAATTTAGAGACTGTTCCCTGTGTGGCATGATCCCTCTCTCGGCCTGTCTAGTTTACTCCAGAGAAAAGGTAACACCAATACGTCTGGAACAAGGCAAGCTGCAGAAACTTCCAGATCAGTAAATCAGTACTCTAACTGTCCGTCTGTCAGAGCTTCCTTCCTTAAGGCCTGATCTGCCCAGCCATGGCATTTAGTCTTTAGATTGCATTTCCTCGCACTAGAGTAAGGCTTGTGCCCTCGAGCTGCACTCCTTCAGCCGAAGCCGTTGGCACAATGTGGGGTGTTGGGTTTGGTAAGCATCGCCCAACATTCAGTGCTAACAGAAAGCAGATATTACTGTCTACTGTCATATGGTAGCTCAGTAAAGTGTTAGACTTTCACACGTTCCAGGTCATGACTCATGGAGTGAGGGTGGCCCTTCTTCGTTGCTTTTCCCTCTCAGACAATTCTGAAAATGGTCTAGTACTCATTTTTATTAGGCTAGGTCAACCTCAGAGCCGTAATGGTAAGGAAACAAAATCCTGCCTCTGCTGGAGATTGAACCCAGTCCACTGTCATGGCAGGCAAGCACACTAACCACTACACCACCACAGCTCATCTTCCAGAGCATACCAGGTTAATGGTGACTCTTGAGATTAGAGTGCAAACTAGAACATGTCATTATTAGTTTTCTGAGCCACCTTTTATCATAAATTAGTTGTAGAAAATACCCTGGGCATGACAATGCATGAGGCACAGGAATTAGTGAAGGCTTGAGAGTCTTTCCAACAGGCCAAGATGGGAGTGACATTCTGCACATAAACTTGCTATATGATGATGGCTACGCTGAAGTTGTTTGGACCTGAGGTTATTGTTGTCTTTGCTTATCTGTAAATATTGTGGTTATCAAAGAACACTTTAATCTCTTTTTGTAAACAAAGATTCCATATTTTTAAGCAGTTGATAATGTTAACAAATTCTGTGCCAAACAAAAAGTAGGATTGAACCAAACAAAACTAGATAGCTTTGGAAAATGGGAAGCAGGTGATGTGTCACAGTTATGACTTGTACGTTGTTAATATGGTATCAGGCATGTTGTATTATAATGAAATGATGACATTTCAGCGATATATAAGCCCATGGCAGGTACAAAAAGTCACTTAAGACTTAATCATCCCATGACACTTTTAATCAGTTAAAAAATCTACTCAAACTTATATCTAATGTCAGATTTTTTAAATTGATATTCTTTTTCTCGTGTGTGTTGGTTTTAACATATGCTGTGTAGTTCCAGTGAATGGATGAAAGTTTCACTGAAATCTGGCATTGCAGTGTGTATTAAATGATGAGCTCGTTTTACTGGAAAGTAATTGTCATTGTGGACTATATAACAGTTCTAGAATCTAGAGCTATTCATTAAAAACAGTATTTCCACAGTGTTCGATTTATATCATTTAAACTACATTTAAAAGTTATTGTTAAATCTGTAAGTATTGTTAAAACTCATGAGACGTCTTAACACATAATTAATCCTATATATCGTAACTGAAAGTTGTGTAGTGAATACTTTACAATACCAGATATCAACTGTTTCACAAACAACCAACTTACAACATGTACATAGTACTCATGTCTGTTTGACACCAAGTAGTTCGTGGCAGATATTTTATTTCTCTATCTGTTTAGAGTTGTGTCTAAACAGTTTAACTTAGTTCACCCCCCCCCCCCCCCCCTCTCATTCTCTCTCTCTCTCTCTCTCTCTCTCTCTCTCTCTCTCTCTCTCTCTCTAAATTAATTAAATCACAGCTCCTTTGACAGTTTAACACAACTGACAGCTTCCTTGACATTATACAGCTCACAGCTGCCTTGACAATTTAATACAGCTCACTGCTCCCTTGACAATTTAATACAGCTCACAGCTCCCTTGACAATTTAACACAGCTCACAGTTTCTTTGACAGTTTAACACAGTTCACAGCTCTCCCGACAGTTGCTGCTCATGTAGGCTGAATGCGTCAGACAGTCTCCACGCAGGGCCCAAGCTGGACAGTGAGAATTGTTGTCGGTGCAGGTCAGGCCTCCTGTGTAAGCAAGCATCACTTGTTATCTTCAACAAAAACATTGCCAGAACTGCAATTCCTAAGGGCCACAGCCTTACGGCCTACTCTTTACAATGTCCTATTGGCTTGGATTTTAAAAGTGTATCATTAGCACTTCTGTTTTTCACCTTTATCTGAGAGGGCTGGGTATCTAATCTCAATACCCAAGACATTAGGAGGAAGTGTACAACATATCATGGCACGGAAGGGAGGCAACACACAAATTGATCCTTGACATCAGAGATCGTAACTTGTGGAGAGGCATGGTTGCCCACGCCAGCCGGCAAGGCACTGGATGATGATGATTGTGATTAGGGAATATCATTGTCAGGATACACATGAACTTATGAGGTCTTTACATAAATATGGTTGCTGTTTCAGAATGCATGTCATTTTTTACAGGAACCTAGTTGGAACAGTGAGAACATAATGAGGGTTTTATTAATTAGATCATAAAGAATAAAATATACACCTTTCAGTACATGAAGTTTTGGGAGTACTGTAGTGCTGTGGCTAGTACACTTGTCTGGTGGTCATGGGTTTGAATTAGCATTGAGGTCAAATGTTTTACCAAAGACCAGAACTGTCAGGTGGGCCCCAGCCTATAATGGGTACCTGGTAATGTCTTGGGAAGTTAAGGCAGCCCATATGATTGTGACCTCATTGGTCTATAAAGGTATAGGGCTGAGACAATATGCCCGAATGGCTTTACTGAACTTTTTACATTAATTATGACTAAGAATGCGCATGTTTATACAAACCAACAAAGAACCATGGCTATCAGCATGGCACATGATGATGATGACATTTAGAATTCTGCAGGGGATGACAAAGCACCTTTGATTTTACCTCCGGTGCAGTTTTATCATTTGTGTTAATAAATATTTGAGACTGAGCACTTACAGTAATGTATAGGTATTAATTAAACAGTACTGTTATATTTAAAAATGTAGACAGTATAAAATAACACTAGGTAATATAGCTTTTCAGAACACAAATATCAGAAAATACAGGACGTGGCGTTGACTAGCCTTCATCAGCAAACAAATAAATACACAAAACACAACATATAATCATGGGGAAGACACTACGGTGACTACATTAAGGCATAAGAATGGGATGAGAAGAATGGAAAGATTAACAAATGATAACAATGAACAAAATATGAAAACAAAATGTGCTTCCCATCTCAGAATTTTGGGTTATAATACTAACCTTTGTAGACACCCTAAATTATATTTATTGCTAAAAATGTATAGGTTTTAAATGATGCTATTAGAGATTTGATCTTAAGTCCTGCTGTTATGGCTAAGAAGATGACAATCATACAGTGGGGTCACAGAAAAGAATGTAAGTCTTAAACTATCATCATGTGTCACATTGAGCAGAACAGGTAAGCATGTTCCTCCACAGATCTAACCCATTTGTTCTGGATAAGTTTGACTGCTGACCATTTTCTGTGCTACTTTGTTAACCTATCCTGCATTTTCTGCTTTTGTCTTTCTCAGTTTTTAACACCCTCTCTGGAATTATCTCAGGACTAACATATGATGGTCTTGTTCTGATGTGGGTAAACAAACGACTGTGACTTTGCCTTTTGCAGTACTTGGATATTGGTCTTCTGTCTTTGTCAGTCTCTAACACCCTCTCTCTCTCGAATTATCTAATGATCAAAATATGATGATTGTCTTGTCCTTTTGTGGGTAAGCAAATGACTTTGTGAATTTGCCTTTTGCAGTACTTGGATAGTGGTCTTCTTAGCAGTCATGGGATTCTCAGCTTTGTGCAGAGAAATGTAACTTCTGTGACCTGCAGTTTATTTGTGTCAACTGTTGTCAGTATCCATGATTCATGTGCATACAGCAGTTTCTAGCATTCATTTTATTATTGTTAGTGTCAAGAATTGTTGTAAGCTAAAGTAAAGGACCCTTTTACCCACACACTGTTGAGTATATGATGACAGCACATATTTGTATAAACCAATTGGCATTCTGGGTGACGTAGTCAATATCGCACCAGCCGCCTTTAATTCACACCATCATTTCCTAGTATTCTTTTCGGCTGAGTCTGTTAAGGAGCCCAGAATTATGTTGTTAAATCTACGTCAAAGGGGATTTAAACACCCGACCACCAGCCATCAGGCAAGCGTCCCAGCCACTGAGTTACCGTTGCCCCCAAGCGTTGATATATTATATGTCTAGAAGCAGTTTCCTGCTATGGGACTGTGATGTAATAGAGCCATCACATTTTGTAGACCTGAGAGCAAGGAGGAGTAGGTGACCAGTCTTTCCCTCACTCTAGCAAGTGATGAGGACAGATGTCTTTATTACCTACAATTCTGCAGCACAGAAGTATTCCCTTTCCAGGATTCTGTTAAGTCCTGTTAAATGGTTCACTGTTTTCTGACTGGCTGTTTTTGTGCAGTGCTAATGAAGGTGTAAATGGCATGATGTTGAGACCAAAGGAATCAGATATTTGAAACCATCTTAATTTGCCCACACACAAACCTGTGTTGCAGAGATTGCAGCTTCTCTGACAGTTTATCTGCATATAGGCTGCGTTAGTTGT
This sequence comes from Cepaea hortensis, assembly GCA_963921405.1. Classification (NCBI taxonomy): domain Eukaryota; kingdom Metazoa; phylum Mollusca; class Gastropoda; order Stylommatophora; family Helicidae; genus Cepaea; species Cepaea hortensis. Next base: position 42,013,017 of record OY992883.1, read on the forward strand.
GCAAGCGTTAGTACTTGCCCAGTACACACAATTCTTGTTGTTGTCAGTGCATTCTGAAACATAGGAAATGGTTTACAGAACTCACTTATTGCTGAAACGTGGAAGCATGTTGGTTTGTGCACTTATCTGTTGAACTAGTGGTCTTGGGTTCACATCTCCATGAGGCAGAAATGTTTTTCATGATTGTGTGGTGTTTTATGATCACATGATTCCAGAGTTAACCAGTTCTTATATGTTGTCTGTTCAGAAAGTATCAGACCTTTGCCCGGAAGAAAGTACTCACCTGCAGGTCCCAGACCATAATCCCCTTTCAGCGTACTCTCCTTGCGAATGTACTTATTTCTCCCAGCGCCCGCCATTGTTAGAAGCATTTCAGGAAGGCCTCTTTGGGAAAGGCGTATAGTGTAGCCATTGCTTTCTGCAAAATGTCCTCTCGTGCTTACATCAATGGCATTTTCTGCTTGGGGAACAGCCAAAAATCGCAAGGAGCCATGTCAGGAGAGTAGGTAGCATGACGAACCAAAGGAATATTGTGTTTGGGAAACAAAGTCTGAATCAAATGTGAAATTTGTCAGCTTTACCATGACATCATACAAGCCCATTCGTCACGAGAGAAAGTTATGTGGAATGCGGTCGCTGTACTCCATCCCCAAAGAGGCTTTCCTGGAATGCTTCCGACAATGACGGGACTGCTGAAAGGAGTGTGTACAGTCCATAGGAGAGTACTTTTAAGGGGATTAGAGTTTCAGACCTTTAGGTAAGTGTATTTTTTGAGATCAAAGATCCAATACCTTTTTAACAGACCTCGTAAAACTCCTCTTCTCTTACTGCTGCCCTTAGTCTCCCAATGGAGCATAGGGCTTTGTAGAATTGTTCACGACTGTTTAGGTTTTGCAGATAAAGTTTTCTATGGGTTGAGGTAGCCAGTCACATGCCAACCCTCCTTAGTCGCCTCTTACGACACGCATGGCAGGTTACAGAGTTATTACTCTTTGCTTCTCTTATGAACCACAGTAGCACTCGTCAAACTGGTGCTAGAAAACGTTTATGAGGTTCAGTGAACAGTGTAATTTTGTCCATGTCGACCATGGACTACGGTTTGTTCAAAGAAATGTGTACCTAGCACAAATCACTGATGTGCCAGAATGGCAGAAAAGCCATGCCCTGTTGCTTACGGGTATGCCATTATTGGTTATCTTAATACGAATACTGATTTTATGGTGATAGTGATATCAAGACTACCAGAGACACCTCCAGACACTGTTGGAAAGGTGGAGTGCTGATTAACAACTCCTCCCCACTCCCTCTTTTCTCCCCTACAACTAGGATAAAGTGAAACTCTGGGAGCAGATGGTCGGTGGATTGAACTTGAGAGTACTCTACAGATAGTTGACAGGAGCGGACTGGATCTCAAAGTGTTTGTTGCCTGGTGACAAAGCTAAAAGGTCACTGACATTGTTAACTTATTGTTTAAGAGGGACAACTTTATCAGGGACCCACGGGCCCAGTTGCCATTGGGCAAGTTGACTCTCTTGTCACCCTATGTGTTCTTACTGAGTATATAGGCTGGATTATAAAGACAACAACATGCAGTGTCAGAAATGGAATTAAGTTGACTCCTTTGATAAAGCAGCTCAGTGATCAAGGCTTTGCTGTTGACATTGCCCTCTTGTCTCATGCACATGAATCAGATGCAGGGTAAACTAACAACACTGTATGGGAGGTCACAGCAACTAGGTTTAAAATTTCATAGAAGTTGGTTAGTTGCATATCCTTTACAGGATTTCTTGGCAAGTTTACGTTCAGTAGTTTGCCATTTCTTTCTGAACGACCGGCACCCATACCATTTCAATAAAAAAAAAGGCCAACGCTAGGTGGTCTGCTGCCAAATCATCTGCACCTGTGTTTTGAACGTGATTCATGGGATTACAAACTGCATCCGTAACCCATTAGGCACGGAGCCGAAGACAGGCACAGATAATGGGAATAATTTAAACAAATAATTTTATCTGCATATGGAAAACCTCACTTCAAGAGACAGAGTCATACCAGTAGCACCAACCAGTGTCACCGCAAGAATGGAACCGATGGCATTAACTATATTCTAATTTTCTGGACATCTATTGTCAAGATTAGTTCTTTGAGATCCATTATCAAGATTATTAGTTCTTGGAGATGATTCATTATGAAAATTATTATTCTTGGAGATCCATTCATCATATAGCAGGCCAAGATTATTATGTCTTGCAGATCTGTTATCATTGCTGTGTCGTTTTTTATCAAAATTATTAGTCATTATAAATGATTCATTGTCAAGATTATTATGACTTGCAGATCAATTATCATTGTTGGGCCATCTATTATTAACAGATGAAGTGCCAAACAAAAAGAAGGTTTTAACCAAACAAAAATAGAAAGCGGAAAATGGGAGTTGGAAGTTATGAGTTAAAAGTTGTTAATATGGTAGCTGACATGTTGCATTATATATGAAAGTTAACTGAGTTGTATACCGAAAACTACTGCGTTTATATTTTAACTAGTTTGATACATAAGCGCGTGGCAATTATGGGAAGTTTGAATAAAACTATTTATCATCCCATGGCACTTAATTAGTTAAGATTATTATGTCCAGGCGATCCATTCATCATGTAGCAGGCCCTTTGCAGAACGTCACTCCCATTACGGCCCGCTGAAAAGACTCTGCCCCATGCCAGTTTCTCTTCCCCATGCCAGTTTCTCTGCCCCATGCCAGTGTCTCTGCCCCATGCAAGTGTCTCTGCCCCATGCCAGTGTCTCTGCCCCATGCCAGTTTCTCTGTCCCATGCCAGTTTCTCTGCCCCATGCCAGTTTCTCTGTCCCATGCCAGTTTCTCTGCCCCATGCCAGTTTCTCTGTCCCATGCAAGTGTCTCTGCCCCATGCAAGTTTCTCTATCCCATGCCAGTTTCTCTGCCCCATGCCAGTGTCTCTGCCCCATGCAAGTGTCTCTGCCCCATGCAAGTTTCTCTGCCCCATGCAAGCGTCGCTGTCCCATGCAAGCGTCTCTGCCCCATGCCAGTTTCTCTGTCCCATGCCAGTTTCTCTGCCCCATGCCAGTTTCTCTGCCCCATGCCAGTTTCTCTGCCCCATGCCAGTTTCTCTGCCCCATGCCAGTTTCTCTGCCCCATGCCAGTTTCTCTGCACCATGCAAGTGTCTCTGCCCCATGCCAGTTTTTCTGCCCCATGCCAGTGTCTCTGCCCAATGCCAGTTTCTCTGCCCCATGCAAGTGTCTCTGCCCCATGCAAGTGTCTCTGCCCTATGCCAGTTTCTCTGCCCCATGCCAGTGTCTCTGCCCCACGCAGGTGTCTCTGTCCCATGCCAGTGTCTCTGCCCCAAGCCAGTTTCTCTGCCCCATGCCAGTGTCTCTGTCCCATGCCAGTTTCTCTGCCCCATGCCAGTGTCTCTGCCCCATGCCAGTTTATCTACCCCATGCCAGGTTCTCTGCCCCATGCAAGTATCTCTCTCCCATGCCAGATTCTCTGCCCCATGCTAGTGTCTCTGCCCCATGCTAGTGTCTCTGCCCCATGCCAGTTTCTCTATCCCATGCCAGTGACTCAGCCCCATGCAAGTGTCTCTGCTCCATGCCAGTTTCTCTGCCCCATGCAAGTGTCTTTCCCCATGCCAGTTTCTCTGCCCCATGCCAGTTTCTCTGCCCTCATGCCAGTTTCTCTGCCTCATCCCAGTGTCTCTGCCTCATGCCAGTGTCTCTGCCCCATGCCAGTGTCTCTGCCCCATGCCAGTGTCTCTGTCCCATGCCAGTGTCTCTGCCCCATGCAAATGTCTCTATCCCATGCCAGTTTCTCTGTCCCATGCCAGTGTCTCTGTCCCATGCCAGTGTCTCTGCCCCATGCCAGTGTCTCTGCCCCATGCCAGTTTCTCTGCCCCATGCCAGTGTCTCTGCCCCATGCCAGTGTCTCTGCCCCATGCCAGTGTCTCTGCCCCATGCCAGTGTCTCTGCCTCATGCAAGTGTCTCTGCCCCATGCCAGTGTCTCTGCTCCCATGCAAGTGTCTCTGCCCCATGCCACTGTCTCTGCCCCATGCCACTGTCTCTGCCCCATGCAAGTGTCTCTGCCTCCTGTATTTACATGTTCAAGGATGTATTTAGTGCCGTCACCTCCATGCTGGTGGATCCCAGTCTCTCCTTCCAGTAACCACGCCTTCCATCACTGTTCTCTCCAAGCCACTGCCATGTTTCATATGGTCAAAGTATTTCAGTGTCAAGACACCAAGCTGTTTATAAGGCAGTTTTCTTGGATGTCCAGATTATGTAGAATATCAGTATTTAACTTCTTCTTGAACCATGATATTGTAATAATTTTTCTGTGAGATTTAAGTTAAAAAACCTCCATTTGTTTCTTCTTTTACCCTTAATTCCCTCATCGAAGCATGGACCAACAACATGTGCGAACTGCTCTAGATTTGTTTATGATTGGTTGGATTTTGTAGGTACATTTTTCTACAGCATGGGGTAGTCAGTCTAAAACCAAACCCTTTTTATTTGCCTCTTATGACATGCTTTCGTGTGTTGCCACAGGAAAGATTTATGTTCTCACAAATTTACTTTAATGTGTTTGCTGGTGTCGCTCCACAAGCTCCTAAATCTGGTTAGCCTCTGCTTTCCTATGCCCAGTAACCATTGTTCTTAACTGTGGAGTCACGGTATTGAAAATGTGTGATAGTTTCAGTTTCTTCATTGTTCATTGTAATAGTAATAGCTTGTTGACGTGTAACTGTGTCTGCGGACATTATTTAAAGGTTTTAACCTTAAGTATGTCTCTTAAAGGGCAGGATTCACTTTGCATTGTATGAGAGGGGGACCCAGTCATCTGATTGTCAAAGAGTTTTGGAATTGGATTTCCAATAATTAAATGGTAAAAGTTACATTCATAAATACTGATCTCTTTTTTTTTTTTACGGAAGCTGCAAACAATATTTTTGCACATTTCGCTGCATCTCCTCACTGAAATGAATAAATAAATAATACTTTAGCTGAAACACTTAAAAACTTAAAACACATAGTCACGTGTAGGCTATTGTTTGAGTGTGGAGCAATTGTCTTCCCCGTGGTAATTTCAAATTTAGCACAAATTCTTTCTCTTTGCATTCATCTTTCTCATTTATTCATTTCGTATAATATGTAATTCTGCAGCATGCTCACGTTCTAGATACAGCAAAATATGCCAGGCCATAAATCATGCAACATATTGCGTGTGGATTCTGTGTTTACATTCACGGTGGGAATACACTGTTTTCAATACTGATCTCCCGAAACCAACACAAAGATATATTGGCTTTCCGTTAACAATCATAGGTCAGAGATGATTGAAATATACTTCAGCAAAGGTCTTAGTTGACCTGGTGTATGAAAAATGTCAAAATCAGTGAAAGGACTATAATAATTACCTCCACCTGCACTTTCTGCTGCAGTGTCACAATCCATCTGTAGTCTTTGAGCGTCTTCCTCTCCTGAAAGTGACCAGTTCGCATACAGTTGTTACAGTTTAAGTGTTGATACAGTAGCCTGGAAACGTGTGGACTCGTTGACACTTACACTCTCCAGGTCTCTCTCTCTCTCTCTCTCTCTCTCTCTCTCTCTCTCTCTCTCTCTCTCTCTCAATTGACTCTCTCCCCTTTGTCACTCTCCTTTTGTCTCTCTATGACCCTTTGAAAATAAAGTGCGTTCGTTCGTTCTCTCCCCTCTCTAGCCTCACTCTCCTTCTTTCGCTATTTCTCCCACTCTCTCTCTCTCTCTCTCTCTCTCTCTCTCTCTCTCTCTCTCTCTCTCTCTCTCTCTCTCTCACTCTCTCTCTCTCTCTCTCCCTCTCTAAAATCGTCCAAAATTTACCCAACTCCACTTAAAGTTGCTGCAGTAGTTAGGCTTTATAGAAAGTCGCTTAGAAGTCGAGAGGATCGACTTCACCCCATCTGATTTTATCCCATATGGCTCGGTCTCTTTCCGCAGCGCAGGCTGCCGAAAGCGTCGCACGAAGCGCGAACTCCGTAGCTCCAGCGACGACCCGCAGAAGTCTCCGAGGAAAAGGCACTTGTGAACCCAAAGACGTAGGTCGGAATCGAACCCACAAGCTTCGGAGCACCAGGCAGACGGCTTGACCACTCCCAGTTACAAAAACATTTGTGTTAATCTGAGCGTTGATATATGGAAACTTTAGTGTACACGCCCATAAAACGCCTTTTCACAAAGATCATTTTTGAGAGATTAGTTCGTTGACATGTAACCTATATGTTTGAAGAAATACCCCACCGAGCTATGACATTTATTCTAACGTCCATCCATCATTTGCCATGATGATAAGCGTAGGCGGTCATAATTCGCCATTTCACTCGATCACCAGAGTCGTGGATAAGCTCAGTGTTCTTGTCTCGACCATGCCACGTGGCCAAGCCATGATCTAGGTATTTACTTCTCTGTCTTTCCCTTGTTCTCTACCCCTAGATCTTGCCAGTTGTCACCAAGTTCTCCAAGTCATTTCTTCTCATAACATGCCCCAAAAGTTTTGAATGTCCACGTCTAATTTATCTAATGAGTTTACGATTTTCATTTGTTTCTTGTAGGACTTGGTCATTGGTTTTTCTATCTGTCCATGGCATTCTTTGCATTCTCCTCAGAAACCACATTTCCACATCCATCAGATGTTTTCAGCTTGACTGCTCATTGTCCATGCTTCACATCCATACAAAAGTACAGGGTGTATGTAGCACCTCAACGCTCTTTTTCTCGTAGCAATTAACATCTTTTTATTGGTCAGTATGTTTTTTTTTTTCTTGCAAAAGACTACCTTTGGTCTAATCTCTTCAAGGTATCTCCCATCATATGTTATGACTGTTCCGAGATAGTTGTTCATGAATATTCCCATTTACTTGTATATTACATTGTGGTATCCTTCTTCCCAGTGACGACCACTGTCTGTGTCTTCTTACAATTTAATTCTAACCCTAGTTGTTCACTGTGTGCAACAACTGCATCTACTAAATGTTGCAGATCCTGCTCATAGTCTGCAATCAATACTGTATCCTCTTCATATCTAATGTTATTTGTGTTTCTTCCTCCAATGTTTCTTCCTCCAAGGGTTTCAAGATGGCGACGGACGGTCGTGTTGTTTTGTGTTCGTTAACTTTTTCGCGTAGGGGATGGCTTTATTCATCTCTTGCGTGTAATTGGTGTGCCAGGATGTAAAACCAGGAGTTTCTACTCAAGATCTGCGCGGGTGCTACGGAGTTCGTGCATCGAGCGAAGCCATCCTTGAGTTAATTTTCAGCAGCGTGTGTGGTGTTTTCCGTCTGTGTTTACGTTTTTTTCAACATGGCGGAACAACGTGTTTTCTTCGTGCGGCCAGCAGTCAACATACCGAAGCGGCGTGGTAGCCGCGCAGGGAAAAAGAAGCAAGGTAAGCGTGGAGGTTTGTCACCGACTAGGACTCAGGAATATCCGTATTCTGTATTGGAACTGTGCCAGTGTAAAACAACGGGGCTCTATTTTAGAAACCCTAGTTTACAGGAACGACATTGTAGCACTCCAGGAGACGAGACTGGGCGATCAGCTACTCCAAATTGCCGGCTTCAAATGTTTCTACAACAGACGACATCTGGGAATGGCGATTCTCGTTCGCGACAGCATGGTGGCGTCAGAGCTAGACATGTCCAGTTGGGACAGTGACGATATACAAATACAGGCGTTGAGAGTTCATTCCAGTATACCATTCGTGGTGGTTAATGTTTATGCCCACAATGCCAGTGTGGACGCCCAGAAGTGGCAGTGCTTAAGTGGCATATTAGGCCACGAGAGAAATGTTATTTTCTGTGGTGACTTCAACGCTAAAGGCAGATCATGGGGAAACACTTCCTCTAATACACAGGGGGAGGAGCTCGAGACTGCACTGGAAACCATCGACCTGGTTTGTATCAACAGTGGCTGTGTCACCAGGACAGCAAGCCATCCGGGCGATGAGGACAGTGCTATTGATCTGGCGCTAGTTTCACCTTCACTCACTACAGTGTGTAGATGGGGTGTCCTAGGACACCATGGCAGCGACCACCACCCGTGCAGCATACTGGTGGAGAAAGGCAGAACCAGGCAGCACAAGCTAAAGGTAAAGACGTTCCAGTATGACAGTACAGGGCAAGATGTGGTGAGTAAAATAAGACGTGACAAGCGCAGAACGTTTCAGGGCAGGAAAAAAAGCTGGGAGCAGCCACCGTGGTGGAGTTTCGAGGTGGAGAAGGCTTGGGTGGATAAGCGTAGTGCTGTAAGGAGATGGCAAAATGCCAAGAAGAACAGAGCTGGTCATCCTAGTCCCTGCTTGCACTTAGAAAGAGAGATGCACACAAAAGTAAGCTACTTCAAAAAACTGGTCAAGGTTGTTAAAAGCGAAAAATGGGCAGAGGTGTGTCAAAGAGTAAGCACAGACAAGTCACTGAAATTGTTCTGGCGACTACATAAAAGCATGAGTGGTGTAGTCAAGAATAAGAGCATTTCTGACTTCCAAGGTGCTGACCTCATCTGGCAGAGGACTGACGAGGACAAGGGCAAAGCCCTCTTTGAACGCTACCTTGAGCAAAGCAACCAGACAGACATGGGAGGCCGAAATCTGGCCAAGGAGGTCACCTCAGACAGATGCAAGGCCCAGAACACTTCGGATGAAGACACAGTGACAGTGAAAGAAATCAAGGCTGTGCTTCGACGATCAAAAAACAGTGCTCCAGGTCCTGATGGCATAAGATACGACGACATAAATAGGTGTACCGACAATGAGCTAGAGAAACTAGCAGGCATGTACAACAACAGTATAGGGAGTGCTAGCATCAAGGAGGAATGGTTACACAGCTATCTGATTCCCTTGCCGAAGCCTGACAAAGACCACAAAAAAATTCAGGGATATCGAATTATAACCATGCAGAATACAATAGGCAAGCTGCTGGAGAAGGTAATTGCCAGGAAAATATCAAGCCAACTAGAGAGGCAAGGTGTTTTCCCACCCACCCTGGGTGGGTACCGTCCAAAGAGAGAAACCTGGACCAATGCAGCAGTCTTTGCCCAGGATGTCTATGAAGGTTTCCACTCAGGCACTGAAACCGTTGCTGCAGCGATTGATCTTGAGGACGCATACAACAGAGTACCACTGGATTTTTTAATGTTTCAGCTTTTCGAACTAAACGTAAGTCCATTCCTCCTTAGTTGGATCGCTGCAGCCCTCTTCCAACGGAAAGTAGTTTTTAGATGTGGCAGTTGGACTTCGGAACCAACAACAATATATCCTGGCCTACCACAGGGATCACCATTATCTCCGGTACTGTTCAACGCCCACACAGTGAGAATCACCAGTGAGCAGATATCACTGGACCTGGCAGGACATTGTCATATGCCGATGATGTTTTAGTGTATCGTCAGGGGAAGGATAGAGAGGAGGTTGCTGTGGAACTACAAACCGAACTCAATCGCATAAGTACTTGGTGTGATGAAGCTGGGGCAATGGTCAACCCAACAAAGGCAACAGTGACTTGGTTCTCGTTGAATAATCATATTGTCAACACTCCAACACCAACTGTAATGCTGTGTTCAGAGACGGTGGAAAGAATGCAGGCAGCGATGCGGGTGATGGCGGCAGCAAACCGTGAGCAGCGCCATCTATGTCTTCTGTACGAGGGGTTGGTCATGTCCGTTTTGGAGTATGCAATGGCAATCCTGACTCTCAGCCATAAGCAGATAGAAAGGATGGAAAGGATACAGAATGAAGCTATGCGCATTATTCTTGGATGTACAAGAGATACAGCATGCAGGGCGATGCGCTACCTTCTTGGTTTTCCAACCATTGAAGAGAGAATACAAGGTTGCAGGGCACGCGCCTACCTCAGAATTAACGCAAACACACAACATCCACTGCATAGTGAAATTAGGAAGGTGAAGGGCAGCAGGTTAAAAAGAGGACGGTCGTGGATGGGTCAAGCCGAAGACATTCTTCAACAGGTGTGTTCACTTGAGGACTTAGAACCTGGCGAGGAGTGGGTGCGAGTGCCAACAGACTTCTGCACATCCTTTTCAGTTTGCATCCAACTAGATAGAAAATGCAGACAAGAAAATCCTGCTGCTGTTGAGGCTGAAGTACAAGCGTTGATTTTCGAGAATTCGCTAGACGGTGACGCGGTCATCTACACAGATGGGTCGGTCGTCCGACATGTGAGAAGCTCATGGGCCTTTACAGCTAGGGCCGGAGGGGGAATTGTGAAGGAGGACTCTGGTGCTTTCACTGAAACCACAAGTAGCCTGACCATGGAAGTCATGGCAGTAAGTAAAGCAATAACATGGCTCGAGACACAGACATTCACTAGGGCTTGTTTCCTTAGCGACTCAATTAACATGATCAAGAGGATAGAGGAGGGGTCGATCCGAAGAGACTGGTTGCTGCCTCTGGAGCGGTCTCGACTGGCAAAGATTAGTTTCATCTTCGTGCCAGGGCATGCGGGAGTACAAGGCAATGAGCGGGCTGACAAGCTCGCAGGTGAGGCTACTGTGGAGGGCGGACGCGCCATGGACCAGGCTGACATTCTGAATGCTCTACGAGAAGTAAGACTTTTGCGAGAACCAAGTGATGACTGTGAATCTACAACAATGGCCAGACTGCGAGAGCAGCAAATTAAAAGAGGGGTGGCCAAACAAGAACACTACGCAGGAAGCCAAAGAAGATTTATAAACCAACACAGAACTGGCGTCGTTAGCCGCTACACGTTGCGGGATTTGCTGAGGAGGGGATCCGAGCACTTATGGACTGAATGGTTCGATGTGCAATGAGGATGATCTGTCGACTAACTAACTAACTAACTAACTTCCTCCAATGATGATTCCTTTCATATCGTGTACATTTCTGGAAATATTTTCACAAGATCTGGAGACATTACACATCCCTGTCTGACACCTCTCTTCTCATCTCATCATGTTCCTCTTGTACCTTGCGGTGTCGAGGTGAAGTATAAACTTCGTGAGAGTGCCCGAGTACGGGCTTCATATATCGATATTCCCATGGACTATGCTATTCCCCCAGTCCAACGTTTACGTGGTCGGCCTCTTCCTCTGCTTCCCTCTGGTCTGTACATCATTGCTTGTTGTGGTATACTGTTGACTGGTAACTTACTTGCACCTCTTAATAACTTAAAAACATTGACTTCTCGTTCAGAAAGCAATAGCAAACTATCGAACGCAAATCGTCTAGAAAATCAACCTGCGGCTAATTACAACGTCCTGCAAATGACATGCAACATTTTTTAAACCCTTAGAGTTAGCTTACTTCTGTTAGACTCTTAGAGTTAACTTACATCTATTAGACTCTTAGAGTTAACTTACCTCTGTTAGACTCTTTAAGTTAATTTACCGCTGTTAGACTCTTAGAGTTAACTTACCTCTGTTAGACGCTTAGAGTTAACTTACCTCTGTTAGACTCGCATCTTTTCAGGTATATGTTGTCGCAAGGGAATACTTCCTGGATCATACTGTAGAGTTTGGCATCGTATGTTCTCAGCTTGGCCCGTGTGTTTATGGGACCCCTGATACCGTCAGGCACGGCGGAGTAGGAGTTACAGTTAAAGTAGCTCTGGGAGCCAACGGCCTGGGGACAGTGACAGGGCGCGGGCATTGAGTTAAAGGTTTATTGTAATGATACATATTTCAAACCTGTTGCCAGGGAATACACATGAACATATAATGGTCTGTGTTCATTGTAAAACTGCGATGTTATTTTTTGTAGTTTCCCAATTATGCCTTTACTTATCCTATTGTATAGCTGTTCCAGTAATTGTTTTTGTTTCCCTGTCTTACAGCTGTCACGGTAATGCTTTTAGTTTCTCTGACTTATAACTGTTACAGTAATGCCTTTAGTTCTCCGACTTGTAACTTTCCACAAAGTACTTTCCGTTCCCTGTCTTGTGCCCTCCATAAATTGTCTTTAGTTCCCCTGTCGCATAGCTGTCTGAAAAATGTCTTTAGTTACTCCGTTTGTAAATAGAGTTGCCTGCCCTTTTCCACGCATTGAGACGTATTCGATATATGGTGCTAGCGCCATATTTTATAAACCAATCGGCACTAGATGGGTGATGTAGTTAATATTGGGGTGTTCGACTTCACTTCCTAGAACAGTTCCTGGTGCTCATTTAAAGTACCCCAATGTGTGACTTTCCTTAAAGCACTTTCACTTCCCCTGTCTTGTATATTGTGGGAATGCTTTCAGTTCCCCAAAATATTCCTGCCCACTTGAAGCTATCCTGTTCTCGTGTGTTGACAACACTGTGTTTTATGTGACTTCGTCGCCAGTAGTAAGCTGCGTTGACACATTTCCCATATTGAACGGGTAGTGTTGTGCTGGCATGGTCTCGCTGTGTATGTAAAACAAAAGCAAGTAAACAGGCGTTCACACAACCCACATTCTGTTACAGTTAGTTGCATGACCTTTAGGCCTACAGGACATCTCAGTCAAAGCCAGTAGTTTTTTTGGCTGTGGGGGTAGGACTGTTATCATATGTTTTCTTGTTAAAGTTGTGAAACTGATAAATGTTTAGCCGTCTGACTGGGACCACTATAGCTGATTGCTTACATTACTGCTACTGCCAGCACGAACCTAGTTACCGTACTTTACTTTAGGCATAGCCAAAGTACTCCGTCATCTGTATCAGTTTCCAAAGTATATATGCTGATAGCTGAAGTACTGACTGTATATCCGCCTGTATTAGTCAGATAGTTCCCGTTCTGTACTGACTGTACATCCGCCTATGCTAGCCCCTCTGTGGCCAGTGCCAAATAATTGCTTTAAGGACTTTGATCTCGTTAGCATGGACCAGGGATCATTGCCAATTGATGGGACTGTTAATTCTGAAGAGTGTAGATAGAGTTCTGCTATATCTCATCATCATCAACAACATCATCATCATCATCATCATCATCATCATCATCATGTGTCTCGCCAGCTAGATTATGCGTTCATGTCTTTCCAAAGATCTCGGTTCTCTGCATCAACTCTGCTGATAGTATTCCTCAATCCCACCTCTCAGTCCACTCGGCGTCATTTCTTTTGGTTTGACTCTGCCTCTTTCCACACTGATCTTTCCGACTGACACAATGCTCTCCAATGTCTTCCTTCTTATAATGCTTTTTGTCTCTTTATTGTGGTTGTATACAATATTATAGTTTCATTAGCTCTCTGTTGGACAAAACTGTCTGGAACCGCGATATTTATTGGGACTGTCAAGCCCCGGGGTTTAATTACTCCGCGGTGGAATTTATAACACTGGCGCTACCTTTACTTCTAAGTAGAGAGGCACCACAGTCTTATAAGTGCTCGAGACCTCAAAACATGTTAATTCGGCCATCGTTCGGCTATATGATGTCCTTCCCCTTATGTTTCCTCATCTGTCAGTATTCTGTTTGTCCATCAAGTATGGCTTAAAGTCTTGAAAGTTTGAGCCATGAGTTCTAAGGTCGCTGGCAAGACCTATTTTAGCTCGAAATGTTCTTTGACAATATGAGCAAAGAATGCTTGACGTTGCAGGAGGAGAACCTCTTGCGGTGGTTATTTTTTGTCCTGTCTTGTTTTTCCCACAACTTTTGCAGTCCTGTTTGCTTCGCAAGTGACTATACCCTTGCGTAATGATGTACGACACGAATTCCGGTCTTTGGCAGCAGTCTTCTATGTGTCGTGATGAATTGCAAAAGCTTTGAGCTATATCTTCAGAGTGTCTTTAAAGCGTTTCTTTTGGCCACCCTGGGAGAATTTACCACAGCACAGCTTAACATTTAAAAAAAAAAAAATTCGTCTAGGGAGCCTGCGACCAGCCCAGCGAATCTGATTCTTCATTAGTAGAGTGTGAATACTGAGCATGGACGCTCTTTCTAGGACTTCAGTTTCTGGGATCTTGTCTTGCCATTTGATCTTCAGTAGCTTCCTAAGGCAGACTGTGTGGAAGTGGTTTAATTTCCTAGCGTCTGATAAACAGTCCAGGTTTCACAAGCATATAGCAGTGTGGATACTACAACTGCTTTGTAGACTTTCAGCTTTGTTTGCAGGCTTATCCATTTCTGTCCCACACATTCTTGTACAGTCTGCCAAAGGCCGCACTGGCCTTGGAGATTCTTGAATTTACTTCGTCGTCAGTTGTGGCAGCTTGTGACACAGTGTCGCCAAGATAGGTTAGTTTGTCCACAACACTTAGTCTATGACCATTTACATTGATATTCGGCTCGGCGTGACTTTATCCCTGGAGATGGCTGGTACATAACTACAGTGTTAACCAAGTTGACATTGAGCCCAAAGTTGACATAGGTCATACAGGAAAGTTGAAACGAGACCTCAACAAATGTTAATTCAGTCCTTGTTCCGCTATCTGATGTCATTCCCCTTTTATTTCCTTATCCGTCAGTATTCTAATAGTTTACTAGCGAACATAACCAAGGCATTTTAATCACTTACAAAATACTCCTCTGGCGAGGTCATGCTGTAGGTGTTGGCCCACAGGCCCCTAGACTTGGATTCGTTGAATAGACTTCTCAAACGCTGATCCCATCCTGGTATCCCATGTGCCGCCCCTGAAAGACATTGGGGCAGTACAGGTGTATCAATTCAGCACTAACGATTTATATATATATATATATATATATATATATATATATATATATATATATATATATATATATATATATATATATATATATATATGCGTGTGTGTAGTGGCTACATTGCTATTTGAACGCCCTGTAGTTTTTGCACGGTCGCAACTCGTGACCTCCTTGTTTTATCTAGCGGCCTATTCTGTACAGAACTTCGACCCCGCAAGTCTTTCGAAATGAGTCTCTATCATAAGCTAGATATGGATCCGCGGTAGGGTAGTGGCCAGACGCTCGCCTGCCGACCCTATGGTCATTGGTTCCAACTAGTAAAGAGGCGGACTTTTAAAATAGACCTGCTCTCCCAAGTTGACCCAGCCTAAAATGGATACCTGAAAATAATTATGGAAGTGAGAACGGACTGCGTGCTATTGACCATATCACCCGTCGAATATCCATGTATCTAAATATATGGATCTGGCACACTATGTCATGTCCAATCTGCCTTAGGACGTGTAAGGATTCTTAATTCACTTGTATGCTAGATGCCAGGCATCTGTTGCTGTCATGTTTAAATTATCCCTCACTTTCTGAATTCATATACGTTACGATCGTCTCCTGTTCCGCTTCCCCGATAGCTTCCTACCATAATATGTATTTTTGCCTAGATTTCATGTCTTGTTAAATGTCCCAAACTATGTCATCTTCCTCATTTGCGTTTGTCGCGTGGAATTTCACACCCCAATAGTAGTGACTGTTATGTGACTCTCTTTACCTTTTATTATATAAGGAGTACTGCAATTAATAGTACTCTATTGTTAATGTTGTTGTTGTTGTTGTTGTTGTTGTTATCTGGAACTCGTAGTTAGTCATAGGAATTCCGACGCGGAGCAAACACGGCAGGGGTCTTCAGATCATCAGAAGTTAAAAAAACCTTCCCCAAGCATTTCGGACCCTTTAATTTCTTAATACTTTCTGGGGGCGGTCCCGTCCGGGTCATGACTCCCGGGCGTCTGTCCCCTGCCGTGGAGACGTTCTTTCGGTCATGTTCGTTATCCCTGATGTAAGCTTGTCCCTTCAATGTTACCTTGTCCACTCTAAAGTCCCCCCTCCCTCGGCGGGGGAGACCGTGCAGTCTGTGTCTGCCCCTTGACACTTGTGTTCGTGGGATGCTTGACTCATCCCACGCCACGGCCTCCGTCGCCTCCACTTATCTCCGTTGCCGTGTGCCTTCCCCGTGCCCCGTTCACGGCGTCACACCACTTTAGGAAGCCGGATTCTTCCTTTCTACTCGGACCCACCGCTTGGTATGTCTGCACCTGACTAGACCACATAGTATGCGTATCTCGTGCCATACCGAGGTGGGGTTGCTATGGCAGCTTTGTTATCTGCACTCGGGCTTGGTGCGACCTAGGGTCGATTACAGCTATGTTGTGGAGGTTGGACGTCGGCTGACATTTGCATGATTGACTTCACTGGGACTCGCTCCATGTCGAAGGAAGGGCTGAAGAGCTGACACGAGACGTTTATAAAGTTCGTGGTTTTGTTGTGAAATTGTTGGTAGTACAGTTACCGCTTCCAACCATACTAGTGCCGAGACTCATTCCAATTTAGGTTGCGGCAATTCCACAGCCAGCACGAGGCCTTTTCGGCTGCCTCAGACAGTTGTTTTTGGGCCCGGGCCCTTGCTTTTCCTTTAATGCCCAGCCTTTTCAGCACATCAAACACGGAGTAGGAGACAAGACCTCGCGCGCCTACCTCGACTGCGAACAGCCTGACTGTGTAACCCTCCCGCCTGAGACTCGCGACCATGTCACTGTACTTCTCTGTCTTGTACAGGTGCTGCTCCTCAATATTCGATTCGTATGGGACAGTCAGCTCAATCAGCGTTAGCTGCTTGGCTGACGAGGAGCTAAGCACAATGTCAGGTCGCAAGCCAAACCGTCGGATTACCTCGGGGTATTTGCCATGGTCTTTTAGGTCTATGGTCAGTTGCCAGTCCCTTGCGCCGTCGAAGACGGTAACAAGTGGCAAGATATTATTGCGCTCCTGTCTCACACACGAAATGGGGTGCAAGAACAAACACTGAATGGGAGGTCGCAATTTTTAGATTTACAAATTCACAAGGAAAAGACACAGATAATGAGAATAAATCAAACAAATGATAACCTGAAACATTACTGCAAGAGACAGAATTATACACTTATTCAGGTGGCAATGTAGGCAAAGATGTGGTGACAGATAAGCGTATCAAAATAAGAATACAAAAGGCAAGGTCTCGTACGTAATTAGGAAACTTGTGAAGTCACAAGAACTTAAAGTTAGCACCAAATTAGGATATTCACTTCTAACGTTAAATCAGTGCTTCTGTGTGAATCAGAAACGTGGGGAATGACTGAATACTGATAAACAATAAACATTCATTGACTCGTTTCAACGCAAGATGGAAGGACTACAATAGAGTAACTGAATCAACTACATGGAGTTCGTGGTGAGAACTAAATAAACACCTATGAATCAGGAAAAAACGCTGGCACTGGATAGGACATACACTGAGTAAGTCGGAGAATACTATTAGAGAAAATGTCATTGTCAGGAATCCACGGGCAAAAGCAATAGAGAAAGACCTAAAAATACACGGAAAAGAGAAGTAGAGACAGATATGGATAATATGGAGGGGATATGATGAGCTGCATGGGACAGTTAAGGTTATTACGACTTGGAGTGAGTTTGAGGACTTATGTCCCACTAGAGGATAAAGGACGAAATAAGAAGGAAGCAACATTCTGTTTCCTATTCCACTGTAAAAAGCATGACGCTATTTCAAGAAAATGCCAGCAGTTCAAAGGGTACATACTTTAAGATATTGGGTAATTATTCGAATCATCACAGTATGATCATCATGGAATTTTGTCATTGCACGACGGACAAGTCCATAGGTGTTTCTCAGAACTTCTTCCTTAAAGTATGGCTGGCCACTCACAAACTTAGAATATCTTGGCTTCATAATCAATAATAATAATAATAATAATAATAATAATAATAATAATAATAATAATAATAATAATAATAATAGGGATTGTACGAAAGAAGACCAACCGACAAAACGCATTGGATAGAGCGCACAAAATATCCTCACATTGCCCCCCAACACTTCACAGAGTAAATTGTGGAAGAGAAAAAGACGAAGAGAAAGAAGTCCGGCGTAAACTGGTCATTGCAGTGTAAAGGTTAAACAATAGTAAAGGCACAACACCAGCAAACAAAGCAACACAGTAAAATTGCCAGAATATGCATGTCTCCTGTGACCACAGCCGGGTGTGAATCGTGGACCATCGTAAGTGTTACAGACAAAAACTCTGGAATATTGGATTATTGGACTTAATGTAACAGAAAAACTCTTACAATGCCGTGGATCAAAAATAAGTACAAATACTGATATTCTAAAAGATGTGAATATCAAAGAAAACTGGCCCATTAACAGCATGTCTCGGAAACTGAAAAAGGTTGGCTATATCAAACCTGACAGTGGTTTAAGAAGAACAGTTTTGAAAGGCATGATTCACGGAGAAAGAGGGAGCGTTCGACCAGCACTAAGCTGGGGACGAGATGTGGAAGACACCTGGGGCATGAACATGCCTGAGACGGGAGCACTGGCAAAGGATTGAGAACTTCTCAGCGGGCCGGGATGAGAACAACGTTCTGCAGAGAACTTGTTACTGAATGATGATGTATGGGGACTGATCGCTCTGTATCACATTGGTTTATCAGTCTAACAAAGTAAGGAAAGACATACCCAGCAAATGTACCCCGTGCGCCGACTCATGCAGCAGAATGTCCTGGTTGCTGTATCTGTCGGCCCTGTGAGGTACACACAACACGACGTGCAGTCAGTCATTACACAACAAGAATCACAATGTACATGCTACAGATTCTTATTTCTCATCACCTGTATCTTCATCTGCCTTCTTTTTTCTGTGCCGCTTTTCTAGCACTATGTATGTAAGCTGTTGTTGTTGTTGTTGTTGTTGTTGTTGTTGTTGTTGTTGTTGTTGTTGTTGTTGTTGTTCTTCTTCTTCTTCTTCTTCTTCTTCTTCTTCTTCTTCTTCTTCTTCTTCTTCTTCTTATCTTTCCAATGGTCACGATGTTTTATAATACCTCCGTTCACAATTTTGAACAAATAACGATGTTTGTCTCTTTCTTACAGTTGTGTATTCTGCTTTAATTAGCCGCTGTCAGACATTTGTTGTTAGTGACTCTGAAAGTCCAAGGTAATCGCAGAAGTCTTAGAACCACATCTGCGTTGCCTTCAAGCTCTTCCTAATTTATTCGTTCACATTTCCAGATTCACTGTCATACAGCAAAGCAAGTTCTTTATAACATGTCAGTGCACTTTTTCTGTCCTTCTATGTTATTATCTTCTTCTATGTATACTATATAAAAGACAATGTTTGTTTGTTTGTTTGTTTGTCCTTTATGCGTTCCCGAACGGTCCATCCGATTGAGATGAAATTTTGTACAGATGTTGTTATCACTCCCGCGAAGCCAACTGACATAGTTTGTGAGCTTAAAATCAACAATTTTTCCTCAAGCACGAAAGAAAAAAGCATTACGAGCTCCAGAAACAGGCCAGCCTGTGGCCCACCATCTTGCTCCAAGGGAACTCACTCTCTTATTAAACCAGAAATTAGTTATGAACAGTAATGTTTCTTTGTGTGTGTGTGTCCTTTATGCGTTCCTGTCAGCAACTCACTTGCGACAGGCATACAAGGATTCCCTACTTTTGCACCACACGAAAGTGACAACTCGTATTGTTTGCAAAAGGATACATTTTATTAGGAGCTGATCGTACATGAGCTCAACGAGCGAAATACCACAGCGGTATTAAACATCGTAGTATGTTATGAAGATGTAATGAGGAGATGAATGTTAATGATACTAACTACTGAAGCTAAACTTAATCCTAACTATTGATACTGTCCTTAACACCAAAGTATCCACAGCGGATATACAGTCTGTTCCCTACGCCGTCGAGTCTCTGTCTGACCCAAGCTCCCGGTGGCGTGTTCAGCCACGAGCAATTGGTTCTCCGTGCATCCGCTAGTTTGCGTGCTTGGAGTCCCAGCACGCTGGTCACTTGGTTATTGTAACCACTATTACATGGTTACATCTCGTGAGGCGGGTTTCCCAGTCTCTTGGGTAACCCCAGCTCACGCACACTCATTGCCCTCTTTGTTGATACGAGTGTGTCCCGTTGTAGAACTATTTATAGTGTTTGTGTCTCTTCTGTCTGGTTTCCTATATCGCTATCTTCCTTAGCTCTATTTATAATGTACTGAGCTCTTTAGCTCTTACGTAGATCTTTGACAGGCTCTCCTTCCCTCCGTGTAGTGTTACAAACTTTTAAGTCGTGGGTGTAACACGTTGTAATCTCAACAAAAATTGGATGTCTAATTTTGTCAAAGACCTCGTAAGTTCTACACTTCTCTTCTGGGGATAGGACAAGATCTCTCCTTTCCCTCGTCACACTGTTATATTAATTCACTTGGCTAATTGAGTAGCCCATCACACTAGTACAGTTGGCTATAGACTGTCATTATACTTCTGGGAATTGTGTGATCCGGAACCTACGTCTTATGACTTATGTCTTATGACCTGTCCTCCAATTGTCCAAAATTGACAACCCATACAAGTTGCCTCTGTTACGAGTACAACACATGAACAATGAATGTCCATGTTCCCATATAATATTAGCCCCAACTAGTATACATGCTTTCTGTTCTACTCTTCACCTTTTAGTTTCCGCTTGTGAAGAAATATTTTAAGTGTTAAATTAAGGTTTTTGAGATGTTATTGTGTCCCCAGGTAGAGTTGTTATCGTTCTCTGTAAAAAATGATGTATGCAACTTTATGTGTTAGTTTTTCTGGTTGGTTGCGTGTTTTCTAATAAACTAAAGTGTATTTAACTTTCTAACATGTGTATGCGTTATAATCTACTTGTATGTACTCTTTCGAGCGCCGTAAAGCGGTTTATTGTAGCCATAAACGAGCGTGTTATGCTGATTCATGTCTACAGTCCCGTTTTAAGATGCTCAAAATATTTTCCCTATAACTATCACTAAAGTATGGCAACTACACAGTTAACAAATCTAACAACACATTGTCCACACAGATTGACACAGACAAGTTACAACAAGTCGTATTGTGCGGCGAAAAAAAAATTTACCGCTAAATCTCTCTCTCTCTCTCTCTCTCTCTCTCTCTCTCTCTCTCTCTCTCTCTCTCTCTCATGTAATTCATTCTCTCTCTCTCTCTCTCTCTCTCTCTCTCTCTCTCATTTAATTCATTCTCTCTCTCCCATTCACACAAATTTTGTTCATCTTTCATTCCACAGTAATATTAAAATAGTGGTTCGTCATTAAAATATGGTTCATGAAATAATAAGTGGATGAACAATAAATATATACATTAAATAGTTGGCTGAATTTTAAATAGGTTTTCAAGCCAAATGACTGTGCTGTCTCTCTGCACTCGTCATATATATACAAAAATATACATGTTTGCGAGGATGGTTTGTTACCAATCCTATAGTAATACTGACCTAACTAATCTATTGTAAGTTGGTGTACTGTTCTAAATTAACCTAAGGGAACTAATCTAACTAATTAATTACATTTAGGAAAAGTGGGTTAGTTACCTTAAAGTGGTCTTAGTACATGGAATGATATAAATTACTAAATGATCCGGTTAATTTGTAAATGATGTTTTAACTAATTAAATATATAAATAAATATGTTTAAATGGTGATAAATTAAAGTAATGTTTCATCATTGAAAATATGATGTAGGTGTTAACTTAAACGAGTTCTTAGCTAAATGTAGATGAATTATAACTATGAAATGACATCAATAAAGTTATATAGGTAATTCTACATTCATAATTATATTACTATTACAAAATATGAAGTTATACGCAACTGTTTATAAAAACATGTTATATACATATCACATTTAATTTCTATCTCACTAAACTAATTAACTACGTCCTGGTGTGATGTTGGAGCACTGTTCTTTGTAGATTGTCCTCGAAAATAGAGTTCAACTAGACAAAGTCTGATTTACGCTCTCATCATGGGTAATGTTTATACAACTAGTATCCTACCAGTTTGTGTAGGTTCACATCTAACACTTCGATCCACTCACGTGTTGTATAAGTGGTAGTGGTGTAGACAAATACTAATGCGTCTGTTCGTTTCACTCATACTGGCACAGTTAATAATACACCGGTTTCGACGACTG
This sequence comes from Cepaea hortensis, assembly GCA_963921405.1. Lineage (NCBI taxonomy): Eukaryota > Metazoa > Mollusca > Gastropoda > Stylommatophora > Helicidae > Cepaea > Cepaea hortensis. Next base: position 42,034,953 of record OY992883.1, read on the forward strand.
GCGATGGTAACGCACTATAGTGTTTCTAATCACCACATAGGGCACTAGGTAATTACATTGTCAATGTTTCTGGTGATATAAGGTCGCTCTCTTCTCGTATTTGAGGTATTTGAATGTGAGAAGGTCGGCTCAAAGTGTCGGCCAGAGAGTTCAGGCTTCCCTTCAAATGCTTGATCGTGAAGGCATAATTTTGAAGTATCAAGGACCACCTGTAGATCCTGTTATTGCGATGGAGCCCAGACTGCATGACGGTTAACGGCGAATTATCGGTTTCAATAACAAACTCTGTACCCGCTAGGAATCTATGAAGTTTCCTCACACAATAGATCACGCTTAAAGCTTCCAATTCAGATGCTGAGTATCTTGATTCAGCCGGACTGATTTTACGGCTTACATACATTATTGGGTGGAACATTCCTTCATAAAACTGGCCTAGGACGCCAGAAATGGAAATAGCACTTGCGTCTGTACAAAGGAAATAGGTAATGTTTTGATTAGGCAAGCGCAAAATAGGTGGAACGCTAAACATACGTTTCAATTTTGATAAAGCACCAATTAACTGTGCATCTTGAACATTCAATTTTACAGATGCTTTCAAAATATTAGAAAAAACGCTGGTGATTTCAGCCAAATTGGGTATAAATTTGCTATAATAATTGACCAGACCAAGCAAACTCCGGACCTGTTTCTTGGTCGTTGGCATAGTTAAATTGAGAATCTTGGTCACAATTCTCTCATCTGTTCTGAGTTGGCCTCTGCTGATCGTATGGCCTAGGAAGTCAATTTCTTCCATTCCCAACTCTACTTTGGTTGGTTTTACTGTAAGACCGAATAATCGCAATCTATCGAAGACATGTGGCAGTTTCTGTAAGTGTCATGTCCAGTCTGCGGTATGGATACAAATGTCATCAATATAAGTAGATGTATTAGTCACTCCGTGCAAAAGGTCCCTAGTGAGTCGGACAAAAGTGGCTGGAGCATTACGAAGGCCAAAAGAAAGGAATCGCCACTCATATAGACCTAGAGGTGTTGAGAATGCTGTTAAAGGGATAGACATTGCTTGCATCGGGACTTGCCAATATCCCTTCGTAAGGTCAAGTTTAGAAAAGATACGTGATGTTGACATATCAAGGATAAGATCTTCACATGATGGGATAGGCTCTGCATCGACCTTGGTCACAATATTTAACCGCCGATAATCGACGCAGAGGCGAATCGTCGAGTCCTTTTTCTTGACAAGGACGATAAGAAAAGAATATTCTGACTGTGACTTCTGGATTATTCCACTCGACTCAAGAGATAGAAGTTCTTTGTCTAGATTTTCCCGGTAACTTAATGGGATGGAATAAGGTCGGCATTTGATAGGGGTGTTATCAGTCAGAATAATGGAGTGTTCTATCCTGTCTGTCCTACCTGGGATGTCGGAAAAAATGTCCCTGTACTCCGTCACTAACTCTATAATTTGTCGTCGTTGCTCGTCTGTGAGTTTCGTTTCTACCCGTATGCTATCGATTGTCCCAGTCGTGTCTACTGTCGGGACTGGTAATTCTATTCCGTCGTCATCTGTCTGATTAAGTACTGTTGTTGTACTAGCTGTGTGTTCTGTTTCATGGCTAGGTGTGTTTGCGCTGTCGTCGTTCTGTGTCGCCCTACCTAGTGTAGTTGTGTACGTCTGTCGTCCGATTGCTTGGTGTAGGTGCAATCTGTTCGTCTGTCGTCAGTTCTTGTCGTGAGAAATAAGGCTTCAGCATGTTGATATGAAATATCTTTAATTTTCCCTTTATCGATATTTCATAATCGACATCTGATATCTGTCGTTCAACTTTGAATGGCCCTTGCCATGATGTTAGTAACATGTTACGTTTATCTGGTAGTAAAAGCAGAACCTTTTCATTGGGTTCAAGGTGTAGAGTTTTGGCACCCTTATTTGCGTAGTCGTGGTACATCTGGCCTTTTCTCTTCAAAGATGATTTGGCTATTACACACGCCTTCATGATTTTATCGCGTGTCTCTGTTACCATCTCATACGGTGTTACTGAGGTTGGACTCTCTTCTATGCCAGTGACTAGCTGATGGTAGATTGTTAGGGGTCCACGAGGGTTCGCCCCATAAACTAACTCGAAAGGTGAGAAACCCGCACTTGAGTGCGGAATTTCTCGATGAGCAAACAGCACCGCTGGTAATAGAGTATCCCAATCAGATGGGTTCTCTGCTGTTACCTTTGCCAGCATGTGTTTTAGATCCCCGTTAATTTTTTCTATGATTCCGTTGCTGCTAGGGTGGTAGGGGCTACTGAAATGCTGTTCTATTCCTAGCAATTTTGTTAGGGCTTGCATAGCAGCCGAAATAAACTGCGTTCCTCGATCGGATAAAATGGTTCGAGGAAAGCCAAAACGACAAAATAGATGTAAAAATACATTTGCCACATCTTTGGAGGTGATGTATTTTAGTGGCACAGCTTCGATCCACCTTGTACAAAGATCCACGAGGGTTAGTATAAACCGGTTTCCTTTGTTCGACACCTGATTCAGGGGTCCAACAATATCTACCGCTACACTTTCGAATGGTCTAGAGGCCAATATTGAACGTTGAACTTCGGCCGTTACATGCTTTCCCTTTCTTACTAAGTGTTGACAAATGGTACATGACCGACAGAAAAATTTAATATCGTTACAAACTTAGGCCAATAGAAGTGTGACAAAATTCTGGCTCTTGTTTTGTCGTAGGCCAAATGTCCAGCAAACGGTGAATCATGCGCAATCTTTAGCACATTTTGTCGGTGTTTTAGAGGTAACACCGTCTGCTGAATTTCATGGTTATTGGTGGTATAATAACGCATGAGAATTCCGTTGTGTATTTTAAAATACCAAGATGCATTTTTAGTTACTTTCGCTCGCTCACCTAACAATTTAAAATAAGGTGCGATAGTTTGATCGGTGCGTTGTGCCTCGATAAACTCTTGTCGTGTGGTATTGTTACTAGCACCGCTGGGTGTTAACAACTGTAACATTTCATTTTGTAGGTCAGTATAATGTGTTTGGGTATCTGACCTCGTTACAGCATTAGCCGTGTTTGTTTGTTTCCAGGCTAATATTTCGTCAGCAGTACACTGCTTTAATGAGGGCAAGCAACCTAAAATCAAGTCAGTATAGGGATTCTGCAAAATCGCGCACGTAAATGTGCCGGAAAGGAACGGGGTGTTTATGTGGACTTTTGCCAGCGGGTATTTCTCAATGTTTCCAGAGAAAGTAGGGCATTTAACAAACTCATCCGTGGAATCTTCTGGCCTAACCAGCTCTCTTCTTACCCCAAGTAAAGTGCTGCCGCTATCAAGTAAACATTGGCATGGTTGTTCGTTGACCAGTGCATCGTGGAACTTTAGATTACCCCTGGAGGCTAGAGCTGAATTAGCATCTTCGTTGGAACATGGTACAATATGACCACATTTCAGTTTGCCATCAGCATGAAACTGGTGACACGTGTCACATCTATTAAAGTCTAACATATCAGTAACTACAGCCACACTCTCACATTCATTATATGGTAATACATTTTCGAGTTCAGAATCAACTACACTATCATCGTCAGATGATGTATCTATGAGCAAAGCATTACTCGCCTTCATTCTTTGCCTGCCCTAACATTTAGAAGAATAATGCCCATAACTTGAACAGAAGAAGCATTTAACAGCACGTTTGTTTTCCTGCTTCTTCATCATCATTTCTAGATGAGCAGGGTATGATGGACTTTTATCACACATCGAGTACTGCGGATGAAATAATTTGCAGTATGCACACTGTGGTGGCTTCTGATAAGGTTTGTCTTTCTTATGATACTCTTTTTGATTGTAAGACTTGCTAGGTACGTTCTTAACAAAAGCAGTGATTTCAGTATCATGTATTGATGTTTTAAATATGTCGCGGTTTGAAGAAAAATAAGCTGAACCACGTTTTTCTAGTTGTTCAATAGATTCAATGTCTGCGTGTTGAAGGAACTTAGCACAAGGGGTAGGAACTGTGGATATGACTTTATCCATCACCATTAAGTCCTGTAATTTATCAAAATTCTTCCCTACTTTCGCCTTAAGCCATTTATTGAATATACTTTGGACGTTTGAAACATAGTCTAAGAACGTTTCAGTTGGCTTTGGTTTTATCTGTGAGTACTGGATCTGATATCCAGGAGCATCGAGTAGAAAATGCTGCATAATCCTATCATGGATGTACTGATAGTTACTTCTTAGATCTGTTGGTATTGACTCTATAACCTTTAATGGCTCCCCACTGAGATTTCTCATGTAGATCATCGCCCAATCTTCTAATGGTATTTTCTGACTTTTAAGCTGGAATTCTATATTCTCAGTCCAAGCTGAAATTGAATCGCCTTGACTGAAGGGCTTGATGATCCCCTTATATTTAGAGAATTTATTTTGCTCTTCTTGACTCTTCTGTTTCGTAGCGGCTATTTGGATGTTCGAGTCAATCTCCATCTCTTTCATTTTTAACTTCGTTTGTGAATCCATCTCTATCTGTTTTTGTTTGGTGGCTTCTTCTAACTCCCTCATCTCTTTCTGATGTTGTCTTTCTAATGCTCTTTCATCTCTCAGTTTTTCTGTTTCTTCTTTGTATCTCTGTTCTGCCCATTTCTCTAATTTCTCTCCAGTATGGCCTAGTTTTTTGCCAGCCTGGATGCAGTCATTTAATAATGACATTTTATGGCTTTGTGCTATTTCACACTGATATCAATATAATCTTTACAAAATACTTTTACAGTTATTATGTGTTAGATATTTACATCCTTACTGAAAAAGAAGATGCATGGTTAAAGTGGTGGTTATCAAAATTAGCGGAAAATATACTCATCTAATCTGTTGAAAAATACGGCACTTGGGATGTTCCACCGTTGTCTTTCGTACACACAAATGATCGACTTGCTTGTAGAACTGATGTCTCTGTTTAGTAGAGCATCAACACTTTAGAAAAATTCATGTGATGTAAATACATGGTTGTTATCACTTTACACAATCAATTTTATGCGGTTGGTAACTTGTAAATGTGATATAAATAATGATGAATGATGTTAATGAATGAATGTTATGATAGTATAAATGATCGTCACTGAATTGTAGTATGATTCGTCAAATGAACGTCAATGTCGTCTTGTCTTCACTTTCTATCGTCTCTGACTGAGCTGCGCTCTATGACTTTAGTTTAACCTCTAATTTAATTTTCTTGTGCAAACAGAATTTACTTTTGCACAAGTACATATGTGAATGTGATGAATGTTGACATTATGACTGTATCACACAAAATGTTTTATAAATGATCGTTAAATTTGTAATTTTGATACATATTTGCAATTTAAATTTCACACATTTTCCTCAAAAGAATTTACACACATATCATAAATAACATTTTGAAGAATTTCCGAAAATAGTAAATTACAGTGCTTGAATGTGGTTCAAGCCCCACAAATGGTAATCAAATGGTAATTCTGACACCAAATGGTATTCTAAATGGTATCCTAATATACCAAATGGTAATTTACTGATAATTGACGTTGGTTCAAGGTACTTCTGACACCAAATGGTATCGTAATATACCAAATGGTAATTGATGGTGGTTCAAGGTACTTCTGACACCAAATGGTATCCTGTCTGTCAGCAACTCACTTGCGACAGGCATACAAAGATTCCCTACTTTTGCACCACACGAAAGTGACAACTCGTATTGTTTGCAAAAGGATACATTTTATTAGGAGGTGATCGTACATGAGCTCCACGAGCGAAATACCACATCGGTATTAAACATCGTAGTATGTTATGAAGATGTAATGAGGAGATGAATGTTAATGATACTAACTACTGAAGCTAAACTTAATCCTAACTATTGATACTGTCCTTAACACCAAAGTATCCACAGCGGATATACAGTCTGTTCCCTACGCCGTCGAGTCTCTGTCTGACCCAAGCTCCCGGTGGCGTGTTCAGCCACGAGCAATTGGTTCTCCGTGCATCCGCTAGTTTGCGTGCTTGGAGTCCCAGCACGCTGGTCACTTGGCTATTGTAACCACTATTACATGGTTACATCTCGTGAGGCGGGTTTCCCAGTCTCTTGGGTAACCCCAGCTCACGCACACTCATTGCCCTCTTTGTTGACACGAGTGTGTCCCGTTGTAGAACTATTTATAGTGTTTGTGTCTCTTCTGTCTGGTTTCCTATATCGCTATCTTCCTTAGCTCTATTTATAATGTACTGAGCTCTTTAGCTCTTACGTAGATCTTTGACAGTTCCCGAACGGTCCATGGGATTGAGATGAAATTTTGTACAGATGTTCTCACTCCCGCGGATCCACCCGAAATACGAGCAACGGTAATGGGAAAGGGAGCACCAGAAACAGACGAGCAACGGGAAAGGGAGCAGAACCAGAAATTAGTTAGTTTAGTTTAGTTTAGTCGTTGGATCAACATCACGGCACACGGTTTAACCCATAAGTGCTCCGTTTTTCTCCTAACTCAAACCTGAGTCTGTAGAAACTCGCCTCAATGCTCGAACTCCGTTGCATCGGCGAGGATCCTGAAATATTTTGGGTAGATTTTTAACTCAAAATTTTGCCCGGGCAGCGCCGTTGGGCTACTCTTTTTCGATTTCCAACTGCCACGGGATTTTTTACGTGCGCAACAATACTCACGGGCGTCCGATCTCACTACCCAGAGACCAGGGGCAATTTTATTACTGGAAGTCCAGGTGGATTTTTTAAATAAATCCCGGTCCTTACCGGGGCCTGAACCCGGGACCTCCGGCACTCGAAGCGGGCACCATACCTCGAGACCACTCAGACTATGAACAGTAATGTTTCTTTGCGTGTGTCTCCTTTATGCGTTCCCGGACGGTCCATCCGATAGAGATGAAATTTTGTACTGATGTTGTTCTCACTCCCGCGGATCCAACTGAAATACGAGCAACGGTAACGGGAAAGGGAGCATCAGAAACAGACGAGCAATGGGAACGGGAGCAGGGGCCGCACGCATACTCTGTGCGCTTAGAGAAATGTATTTGAATTCAATGAGGTGCTCACCGCCAGGGACTGGGCGAAGGCGGGCCGGGTCGTATAGTCTTGTTATATGTGATAGTTTTTATTTTAAAATTACCGTGGTAGACAATTGAAATTACTTTGTGAATATGTGTATATTTCAGCTTGAAGGATTTATCTAATCACTTTAGTTTGTGTTGTGTGATTTCTGCAATATGTACCTGACGAGTTGCAGCGAAATAAGGCAGGCAATAAATCGTACAATCTATGGTTTGTGTCTTCGTTATTCAAATTCACTACGGGAAAACATTGTTTTGAATATTTTTCTTTTAATTTTCTGAAATGCATCTTTTGTTTGTCCTATTCTGTTCTTAATCTCTCTTGGGCATCTTCCATATGATTATATTATTCCCCCTAGTTATTTATATTTATATTAACTTGATTAAGCATGGTCCATTTTATTGTTATATCACACTTTATGTTATAATTTTTAACGACGTAAACATTATTTCCGCTGTCTTTGTATTCAAGGAAAGTTCTGGCTCTGCCATTTCTATATTACTCCAATGTCGAACAATTGAAGATCTGTTATGTTTTCACAAACTATTATCTGTATAGTATAGGTTGGTTATATTATAACCTCTAACTCGTATTCCTGGCCTCTATTTCACCTCTCTTATTATTACTTCGCTGCAGAGAAAGAAGAGATCTGGTAGGGAAAAAACATCCTTGCCTTACTCCTTGGTTTATCTGATCATAGAATCTTTTGGTCAAGAATATATGGACTTAGCTTTACAAAATGCTTGTCATAAGTCTGTACTCTGTCTATGAAAGAGTCACATGGGTAAGTTAAATCTAAGCACACCCAAAGCTCCTCAACTTTTACACTGAACTTAGGACGTATGCATGTGTTTCTTAAACACATTCTTCCGCAATGGTGTTCGGCGATAAATACTCTACTAACATGAGCTCCTACTCCGACGACTTGTCAGAACAAGGGAGAAGTCGATGGCCAGGACTGTGATAAAATTTCTGCTGCTACAGGGGGGGGGGGGGAACCTGCATTCTAATATACCACAATGGTATGGAAACCTGTTGCTTCTTTTACTAATGACTAGTAATGACTAGAAAGCTCGACTAAAGAAAAAACACACAGATACACGCGAATGTTTCAACCAAATTCTTTATTTAAAAAAACAGAATAGCACAAGAAAGACTAGAATAGTTTGCAAGGAATCTGAAGACAATCCGATCGACACAAAAACTAGGAACTACGCTTGTCTTCTGTTTCTAGGCAGAGGTAAGTAAAAGTGAAGGACCTCTTTTCACGTCATGGGGCGCAATTTGGAATGTAGTGTTAGTCTCATATTTGTAAACCAATTGGCACTGGATGGGTGGTGTGCTTGATGTAATTCCGATCGCTTTTACTTCCCATAAAATGTTCTCGAACTTATCGAGGCACGGCTGACCTGGGAGTCGAAGTCAGTGAACATAATATTACCACTTCGAAGGAGATTCGAACACATAATCATCGGGTCAGTAGCCCATCCCCTACTCCTCCCATGGGAAGGAAACAGGTATAATTAGTATAGAGGGAGATATTGTCGTGGAAATGCTAAAAGGTACAAGATGTAACTCACCTGTAGCACAACACATTCTCCTCTCCCCCAGAAGAAACAGGAGCATGGGGCGTGGCTCCCAACCCGCGTGCCCTGACGTTCCACCAAGCGGGCAAGCTGCTGTGTTCAGGAATACTCGTAGTTCCTTCCTCACGTCCGATCACAGCAACCCGTCCCGAATAGCGGTAGAAGGATTCCCTGACAGCCCAGTTTCCAGCCAGCAGGAACCGCAGGGTGTAGCAGGCCCGCCTTAGAGCATCGTCTGGCACATTATAGCTAGCTACAGTAGTAAAGTAAATGACGTGGGTTAGATGAGCTAAAGCCATTAACATGCCTTGAATAAATGGAGAAATCATCATGATCATCAGCATCAAGTGCCCTACCAATTGACGTTGGCGTTAGTGTCTCTGCACAGACCTCGATCCTTGGCGTTCTGGATGAACTCTGCTGTTATTATTCTTCTATGACACCGTCGCAATCAATCAAAGATAATTTTTCTCGGTCTGCTTCTGTCCCCCCTCCCCCACCCCCACACTGATGTTTCCAGTAGTCACGGTGTTTTCCAGTGCCTCTCTTCTCATTACACAGTTTTCCAAATTCTTATAGTTGTAGAGAATGTTCTGCTTTCATTAGCAAACGTTGTTAGTTAATCTGGCAGTTCGTGATATGAAAGAGAAACAGAAAGTAGAAAATAAATCTACAACTGCACCGTCTGCTTTGGTTTCCTGATCAGGTTAGCATGCTGGTTAGTGACCATGGTTGGGTATCAGCGGGTACTCCATCTTCCGCAAGGGTGTTCCGTAGGCTAGCGGTGGAAACGGGGTTCCTTACTTCTCCTTTAATAGGAAATACTCTTATCCCGCCACACAAACACAGTTAGAGAACACATTTGGTGATAAACAGGATTCAAGGAGAAGAGAATATCGAGCATCACTTCCTGCTTGGGAATGGAAGAGGGAAAGACGCCAAGGGCAAGATAATGCATGCGGCCAGGAACTGGAGACAGATCGGGTGTTTTTATAGGCGAGGTCTTTATAGAGAACCGTGGTGATAGCCATATTCTGCGAAGGGCCTGCTAGATGATGATGATTTGAATTGTGAGAATGAACAAGTGTGAAGTGGTTATTATTTACCTACGACAGGAATGCCGTACGCCTCTGTATATTTCTTGTAGAAACTGCTCAAACCAAATGGTTTCATGACGGATGCCGACCGTAAGTGTGGCGGCACTCCGCGGACATGTTGGCAGCTGTTGGTACGTGTAGATGATCCGGGCCGATAGCCATAGGGAGCCCAGTAGCCGTCACCTGAATGTGAGACATGACACGGACATGAGGCCAAGAGAAACAACGTTTCATGTGTTTTGTCATCTATCATGCCTGGGCGAGCAACTAACAGTATATTGGGTATCGCGAACATTGTCAGGACCAACTATAAGAGTGTGATGATAGTGATGAAAGCATATAATAGGACCGGGATTTTTTTTCACGTGGACTTCTACTTCTAGTAACAAAATTTCCCCTGGTCTCTGGGTAATGAGATCGGACGCCCGTGTGTATCGTTGCGAACATTAAAAAAAAAAACCCTTGGCAGTTGGAAATCGAAAAAAGTAGCCTAACGGCGCTGTCCGGGCAACATTTTGAGTTAATAATCTACCCAAAGTATTTCAGGATCCTCGCCGGTGCTATGGAGTTCGTGCACTGAGCTGAGTTTCTCCGGACCCAGACTTGAGTTAATAGTAGAATGGAGCACTTATGGGTTTTACCCGTGTGCCGTGATGTTGGTCCGTCGACTAAACTAAACTAAACTAAACTACACTAAACATATAACAATTATAACACAGTTAACATTGTAGATAGCTCCCACAGTATCATCTAGTACGGATGCCTGAATGTTTGCTTGCTTGCACGCTGGCCTGGTGATTATGTGTTCAAATTTCCATCGTGAGAGGGAGGTTGAGCAATTTTTTTTTTTTTTTTGGTTTAACATATCTGGCCTTCCGTCTTGATAAGCTGGCTACTAGAAACTGGTTTTGGAAAGTAAAGGTGGCCAGTGTGGTATTGATCACAACACCCATAGAGTGCGGATTGTTCTATAAAATTATGGGGCCCAATACGCCGCAAGACGTGGAAAATTTCCTTTAACACACCCCTCGTGTGCTGGGTCGTGTGCGCGCGCGCGTGTGTGTAATCTCGTATGGAGATTATAAATTATACGAAAAATAAAGAAGTCAAACCAACGTGGCAATGAAAAGTGGATGGGATACCTCCGTGGCGTTATTAGCAAACGTTGCCACGCCCAATTTCCTTTAGCAAATGACACTATGTTGTTGAGGTTGTTCACACCAAACAGGCGGCCTTGTCTCAGGTAACATATGTTTGGTGTCTATGTATGGAGGGATTCGGTCAACCATGAAGCAATGTGGTTACGAAAAGAATTCAAACTCGGGGTGTTTAAACAAGAGAATGAACGAACGAACGAACGAAGAAACGAACGAACGAACGAAATTTATTTTCAAAGGGTCACAAATTGGGCACGCAGGCCGGTCTTACATTCTGCCCTTCCAACCACTCATCTTTCATTCATCAATTGCGCATGTTATATTCACATAGAAAAAAAAGAAAACAACATTGTCAAATGGATTTTGTAAACATAAACAATGCATATGATATTTCCATGTTATGAGACAGGCAGACACACGTGCACACGCAAATTCATAAACACACACGCACACTTACATCCCTGCACACATACGTCATCATTTGCACAAACTCTCACAGTTATGCACACACAGGGGGAAAAGGGGGAGGGGGGGCGATAATCCAAATCGCTGTACCAGGAGGTGTGTCAACTAGCGACTATACCACTGGGACTTCTTTTGCGTGAAAATATAAACAATTGGAAAATAAAAAGTGCATGGCAGCTTTACAAAATTACAATTACAAATAACAGAGATCGTTACGGCAACAAGCCTTCATCAGCAAACAAACTTACTGATTGCTTGCCGAAGGATAATATTAATATATCGCCAAATGTAATCTCCCATATTAACAGAGGGACGATATGTCGCCATACAAGGGTCATCATGTTGTTTATTTTGTTTTGTACTATCTTCCGCAAATCCATAGCTCAGTGCATAGAAATTTACATTATAATATTTGTTTATTTGATTGTGCACTATGTTTGGTCCGAACTTACTTTTTGTTTCGCCCTTAATCAGTTAAGAGCTAATGTAGATTTGTCGTCCAATGTTCTCTTTTTTTTTTTTTAAATTGTAAATTTGTAAAGCTGCTCTACATTTTATGTGTTCCAATTGTTTACATTTTCACAGCTCTATGGCAGTTTAATCCATTTTACTTATGCACGGAAGTAACATTCACTGCCAACATTCTAGAGATAAACGCTAGGGTGTAACCACGTTAAGTAAAACAACGCTGACCTTGGATTGTTGTGGCGTAGTAATCTCCTTCTGTAAGTCCGCCAGTCCCGCCCTCAAGCTGTGCTACGGCTGCAGACATACAAGACACGTTTATTTTTAGATTATTACCTGATGAAAGTAAAGCGTGTCGTGTGTTGTAGTTGTGTCTCTGAAGAATGCTAATCTAACTTATTTGTTATACTTTGTTAAAATCTCAAGCAGCTTTGGGTGTAGACAGCCGACAGAGGAGTTGGAATAATTGGCATACAGGCATGTTTGCGAGGTTGATAGGAAACTGCTGATAATGTCATGAACAAGTGTTCTACGCATGGGCTCATCGGTTGCTAAGTGAGGGAAAGATTGGCCATGCATTCAAGGCTACAAAATGTGACGGCCTTCTCAGTCAGCATGTGCCTGCTTGCTTACAGTATTCCGAGGGCAAATGTAGTTCACTGCGTCATTCGTGTACATGTAATACACAATTTTTTACACGCCAGTCTCCCTGGCGTAGAGTTAACGACTTTCTCCATAATCCCGTATATCCACGCGAGGAACATAGCTGCGCGAGATTCGGCAGCGGATTGCTACGCGTTGGTTACTTACGGGATATGTGAGCCGGTCGATCAGAAAGCAATGGCAAACTACTGGGCGTAATCTTGCGAAGAACATCAACAGCAGCTGAGAATGCTGGTGTTGACTACCTGCAACGTCCTGTAAGGCAGTGGTTCTCAACCGGTGGGGAATTCCCCCCTGGGGGGGGGATTTTAGGGTTTCCAGGGGGGGGGGGGGAATTAAGATTATTTCAAGATCGCATAAATACAAGAACCAGTTACTTGATATTGTTTTTCCCTCTAAATTTTACGGTTCTGTACTTCTCACCCTAAATGAAACTCGTTTTATAACATAAGTAGACCCGCAAATCACGTTTTATGTAGATGTCTAGACTTGTTCTAGTATGTGTTATTACATTTAGCTTTCATTTTTACGTATACTGTGTAAGGGTGGTGGTGGGGGGGGGGGTTTATAGGGAGGAAATTCGAAAGGGGGGGGATGACGTTCTGAACATATGGTATAGGGAGGCATGGGCCAAAAAAGGTTAAGAACCACTGCTATAAGGGATATGCAACATAACAAAAAGTACACAGTTGCTGAGGGATGCCCCGAGGGCATCAAAATGGCATAAGAAATAAATTCTCAGGTACTGATTGGCCCTCTTAGAAGTAGAACAAAGCAGGAAAGATTAGGGGACACAGTCGGTAATATACACATTGAGAGGTAGGGTCAACACATTGAGAGGTAGGGTCAACACATTGAGAGGTAGGGTCAACACATTGAGAGGTAGGGTCAACACATTGAGAGGTAGGGTCAACACATTGAGAGGTAGGGTCAACACATTGAGAGGTAGGGTCAACACATTGAGAGGTAGGGTCAACACATTGAGAGGTAGGGTCAACACATTGAGAGGTAGGGTCAACACATTGAGAGGTAGGGTCAACACATTGAGAGGTAGGGTCAACACATTGAGAGGTAGGGTCAACACATTGAGAGGTAGGGTCAACACATTGAGAGGTAGGGTCAACACATTGAGAGGTAGGGTCAACACATTGAGAGGTAGGGTCAACACATTGAGAGGTAGGGTCAACACATTGAGAGGTAGGGTCAACACATTGAGAGGTAGGGTCAACACATTGAGAGGTAGGGTCAACACATTGAGAGGTAGGGTCAACACATTGAGAGGTAGGGTCAACCCATTGAGAGGTAGGGTCAACCCATTGAGAGGTAGGGTCAACCCATTGAGAGGTAGGGTCAACCCATTGAGAGGTAGGGTCAACCCATTGAGAGGTAGGGTCAACCCATTGAGAGGTAGGGTCAACCCATTGAGAGGTAGGGTCAACACATTGAGAGGTAGGGTCAACACATTGAGAGGTAGGGTCAACACATTGAGAGGTAGGGTCAACACATTGAGAGGTAGGGTCAACACATTGAGAGGTAGGGTCAACACATTGAGAGGTAGGGTCAACACATTGAGAGGTAGGGTCAACACATTGAGAGGTAGGGTCAACACATTGAGAGGTAGGGTCAACACATTGAGAGGTAGGGTCAACACATTGAGAGGTAGGGTCAACACATTGAGAGGTAGGGTCAACACATTGAGAGGTAGGGTCAACACATTGAGAGGTAGGGTCAACACATTGAGAGGTAGGGTCAACACATTGAGAGGTAGGGTCAACACATTGAGAGGTAGGGTCAACACATTGAGAGGTAGGGTCAACACATTGAGAGGTAGGGTCAACACATTGAGAGGTAGGGTCAACACATTGAGAGGTAGGGTCAACACATTGAGAGGTAGGGTCAACACATTGAGAGGTAGGGTCAACACATTGAGAGGTAGGGTCAACACATTGAGAGGTAGGGTCAACACATTGAGAGGTAGGGTCAACACATTGAGAGGTAGGGTCAACACATTGAGAGGTAGGGTCAACACATTGAGAGGTAGGGTCAACACATTGAGAGGTAGGTCAACACATTGAGAGGTAGGGTCAACACATTGAGAGGTAGGGTCAACACATTGAGAGGTAGGGTCAACACATTGAGAGGTAGGGTCAACACATTGAGAGGTAGGGTCAACACATTGAGAGGTAGGTCAACACATTGAGAGGTAGGGTCAACACATTGAGAGGTAGGGTCAACACATTGAGAGGTAGGGTCAACACATTGAGAGGTAGGGTCAACACATTGAGAGGTAGGGTCAACACATTGAGAGGTAGGGTCAACACATTGAGAGGTAGGGTCAACACATTGAGAGGTAGGGTCAACACATTGAGAGGTAGGGTCAACACATTGAGAGGTAGGGTCAACACATTGAGAGGTAGGGTCAACACATTGAGAGGTAGGGTCAACACATTGAGAGGTAGGGTCAACACATTGAGAGGTAGGGTCAACACATTGAGAGGTAGGGTCAACACATTGAGAGGTAGGGTCAACACATTGAGAGGTAGGGTCAACACATTGAGAGGTAGGGTCAACACATTGAGAGGTAGGGTCAACACATTGAGAGGTAGGGTCAACACATTGAGAGGTAGGGTCAACACATTGAGAGGTAGGGTCAACACATTGAGAGGTAGGGTCAACACATTGAGAGGTAGGGTCAACACATTGAGAGGTAGGGTCAACCCATTGAGAGGTAGGGTCAACCCATTGAGAGGTAGGGTCAACCCATTGAGAGGTAGGGTCAACCCATTGAGAGGTAGGGTCAACCCATTGAGAGGTAGGGTCAACCCATTGAGAGGTAGGGTCAACCCATTGAGAGGTAGGTCAACCCATTGAGAGGTAGGGTCAACCCATTGAGAGGTAGGGTCAACCCATTGAGAGGTAGGGTCAACCCATTGAGAGGTAGGGTCAACCCATTGAGAGGTAGGGTCAACCCATTGAGAGGTAGGGTCAACCCATTGAGAGGTAGGGTCAACCCATTGAGAGGTAGGGTCAACCCATTGAGAGGTAGGGTCAACCCATTGAGAGGTAGGGTCAACACATTGAGAGGTAGGGTCAACCCATTGAGAGGTAGGGTCAACCCATTGAGAGGTAGGGTCAACCCATTGAGAGGTAGGGTCAACACATTGAGAGGTAGGGTCAACACATTGAGAGGTAGGGTCAACACATTGAGAGGTAGGGTCAACACATTGAGAGGTAGGGTCAACACATTGAGAGGTAGGGTCAACACATTGAGAGGTAGGGTCAACACATTGAGAGGTAGGGTCAAACACATTGAGAGGTAGGGTCAACACATTGAGAGGTAGGGTCAACACATTGAGAGGTAGGGGTCAACACATTGAGAGGTAGGGTCAACACATTGAGAGGTAGGGTCAACACATTGAGAGGTAGGGTCAACACATTGAGAGGTAGGGTCAACACATTGAGAGGTAGGGTCAACACATTGAGAGGTAGGGTCAACACATTGAGAGGTAGGGTCAACACATTGAGAGGTAGGGTCAACACATTGAGAGGTAGGGTCAACACATTGAGAGGTAGGGTCAACACATTGAGAGGTAGGGTCAACACATTGAGAGGTAGGGTCAACACATTGAGAGGTAGGGTCAACACATTGAGAGGTAGGGTCAACACATTGAGAGGTAGGGTCAACACATTGAGAGGTAGGGGTCAACACATTGAGAGGTAGGGTCAACACATTGAGAGGTAGGGTCAACACATTGAGAGGTAGGGTCAACACATTGAGAGGTAGGGTCAACACATTGAGAGGTAGGGTCAACACATTGAGAGGTAGGGTCAACACATTGAGAGGTAGGGTCAACACATTGAGAGGTAGGGTCAACACATTGAGAGGTAGGGTCAACACATTGAGAGGTAGGGTCAACACATTGAGAGGTAGGGTCAACACATTGAGAGGTAGGGTCAACACATTGAGAGGTAGGGTCAACACATTGAGAGGTAGGGTCAACACATTGAGAGGTAGGGTCAACACATTGAGAGGTAGGGTCAACACATTGAGAGGTAGGGTCAACACATTGAGAGGTAGGGTCAACACATTGAGAGGTAGGGTCAACACATTGAGAGGTAGGGTCAACACATTGAGAGGTAGGGTCAACACATTGAGAGGTAGGGTCAACACATTGAGAGGTAGGGTCAACACATTGAGAGGTAGGGTCAACACATTGAGAGGTAGGGTCAACACATTGAGAGGTAGGGTCAACACATTGAGAGGTAGGGTCAACACATTGAGAGGTAGGGTCAACCCATTGAGAGGTAGGGTCAACCCATTGAGAGGTAGGGTCAACCCATTGAGAGGTAGGGTCAACCCATTGAGAGGTAGGGTCAACCCATTGAGAGGTAGGGTCAACCCATTGAGAGGTAGGGTCAACCCATTGAGAGGTAGGGTCAACCCATTGAGAGGTAGGGTCAACCCATTGAGAGGTAGGGTCAACCCATTGAGAGGTAGGGTCAACCCATTGAGAGGTAGGGTCAACCCATTGAGAGGTAGGGTCAACCCATTGAGAGGTAGGGTCAACCCATTGAGAGGTAGGGTCAACCCATTGAGAGGTAGGCAACCATAGAGGTAGCAACCCATTGAGAGGTAGGGTCAACCCATTGAGAGGTAGGGTCAACCCATTGAGAGGTAGGGTCAACCCATTGAGAGGTAGGGTCAACCCATTGAGAGGTAGGGTCAACCCATTGAGAGGTAGGGTCAACCCATTGAGAGGTAGGGTCAACCCATTGAGAGGTAGGGTCAACCCATTGAGAGGTAGGGGTCAACACATTGAGAGGTAGGGTCAACCCATTGAGAGGTAGGGTCAACCCATTGAGAGGTAGGGTCAACACATTGAGAGGTAGGGTCAACCCATTGAGAGGTAGGGTCAACACATTGAGAGGTAGGGTCAACACATTGAGAGGTAGGGTCAACACATTGAGAGGTAGGGTCAACACATTGAGAGGTAGGGTCAACACATTGAGAGGTAGGGTCAACACATTGAGAGGTAGGGTCAACACATTGAGAGGTAGGGTCAACACATTGAGAGGTAGGGTCAACACATTGAGAGGTAGGGTCAACACATTGAGAGGTAGGGTCAACACATTGAGAGGTAGGGTCAACACATTGAGAGGTAGGGTCAACACATTGAGAGGTAGGGTCAACACATTGAGAGGTAGGGTCAACACATTGAGAGGTAGGGTCAACACATTGAGAGGTAGGGTCAACACATTGAGAGGTAGGGTCAACACATTGAGAGGTAGGGTCAACACATTGAGAGGTAGGGTCAACACATTGAGAGGTAGGGTCAACACATTGAGAGGTAGGGTCAACCCATTGAGAGGTAGGGTCAACACATTGAGAGGTAGGGTCAACCCATTGAGAGGTAGGGTCAACCCATTGAGAGGTGTAGGGTCAACACATTGAGAGGTAGGGTCAACCCATTGAGAGGTAGGGTCAACCCATTGAGAGGTAGGGTCAACCCATTGAGAGGTAGGGTCAACCCATTGAGAGGTAGGGTCAACCCATTGAGAGGTAGGGTCAACCCATTGAGAGGTAGGGTCAACACATTGAGAGGTAGGGTCAACACATTGAGAGGTAGGGTCAACACATTGAGAGGTAGGGTCAACACATTGAGAGGTAGGGTCAACACATTGAGAGGTAGGGTCAACACATTGAGAGGTAGGGTCAACACATTGAGAGGTAGGGTCAACACATTGAGAGGTAGGGTCAACACATTGAGAGGTAGGGTCAACACATTGAGAGGTAGGGTCAACACATTGAGAGGTAGGGTCAACACATTGAGAGGTAGGGTCAACACATTGAGAGGTAGGGTCAACACATTGAGAGGTAGGGTCAACACATTGAGAGGTAGGGTCAACACATTGAGAGGTAGGGTCAACACATTGAGAGGTAGGGTCAACACATTGAGAGGTAGGGTCAACACATTGAGAGGTAGGGTCAACACATTGAGAGGTAGGGTCAACACATTGAGAGGTAGGGTCAACACATTGAGAGGTAGGGGTCAACACATTGAGAGGTAGGGTCAACACATTGAGAGGTAGGGTCAACACATTGAGAGGTAGGGTCAACACATTGAGAGGTAGGGTCAACACATTGAGAGGTAGGGTCAACACATTGAGAGGTAGGGTCAACACATTGAGAGGTAGGGTCAACACATTGAGAGGTAGGGTCAACACATTGAGAGGTAGGGTCAACACATTGAGAGGTAGGGTCAACACATTGAGAGGTAGGGTCAACCCATTGAGAGGTAGGGTCAACCCATTGAGAGGTAGGGTCAACCCATTGAGAGGTAGGGTCAACCCATTGAGAGGTAGGGTCAACCCATTGAGAGGTAGGGTCAACCATTGAGAGGTAGGGTCAACCCATTGAGAGGTAGGGTCAACCCATTGAGAGGTAGGGTCAACCCATTGAGAGGTAGGGTCAACCCATTGAGAGGTAGGGTCAACCCATTGAGAGGTCAACCCAGGAAGGGTCAACCCATTGAGAGGTAGGGTCAACCCATTGAGAGGTAGGGTCAACCCATTGAGAGGTCAACAGAAGGGTCAACCCATTGAGAGGTAGGGTCAACCCATTGAGAGGTAGGGTCAACCCATTGAGAGGTAGGGTCAACCCATTGAGAGGTAGGGTCAACCCATTGAGAGGTAGGGTCAACCCATTGAGAGGTAGGGTCAACCCATTGAGAGGTAGGGTCAACCCATTGAGAGGTAGGGTCAACCCATTGAGAGGTAGGGTCAACCCATTGAGAGGTAGGGTCAACCCATTGAGAGGTAGGGTCAACCCATTGAGAGGTAGGGTCAACCCATTGAGAGGTAGGGTCAACCCATTGAGAGGTAGGGTCAACCCATTGAGAGGTAGGGTCAACCCATTGAGAGGTAGGGTCAACCCATTGAGAGGTAGGGTCAACCCATTGAGAGGTAGGGTCAACCCATTGAGAGGTAGGGTCAACCCATTGAGAGGTAGGGTCAACCCATTGAGAGGTAGGGTCAACCCATTGAGAGGTAGGGTCAACCCATTGAGAGGTAGGGTCAACCCATTGAGAGGTAGGGTCAACCCATTGAGAGGTAGGGTCAACCCATTGAGAGGTAGGGTCAACCCATTGAGAGGTAGGGTCAACCCATTGAGAGGTAGGGTCAACCCATTGAGAGGTAGGGTCAACCCATTGAGAGGTAGGGTCAACCCATTGAGAGGTAGGGTCAACCCATTGAGAGGTAGGGTCAACCCATTGAGAGGTAGGGTCAACCCATTGAGAGGTAGGGTCAACCCATTGAGAGGTAGGGTCAACTCATTGAGAGGTAGGGTCAACCATTGAGAGGTAGGGTCAACCCATTGAGAGGTAGGGTCAACACATTGAGAGTAGGGTCAACCCATTGAGAGGTAGGGTCAACCCATTGAGAGGTAGGGTCAACACATTGAGGAGGGTCAACCCATTGAGAGGTAGGGTCAACACATTGAGAGGTTAGGGTCAACACCATTGAGAGGTAGGGTCAACACATTGAGAGGTAGGGTCAACACATTGAGAGGTAGGGTCAACCACAGGAGGTAGGGTCAACACATTGAAGTAGGGTCAACACATTGATAGGTCAACACATTGAGAGGTAGGTCAACACATGAGAGTAGGGCACCCATTGAGAGGTAGGGTCAACCCATTGAGAGGTAGGGTCAGCCCATTGAGAGGTAGGGTCAACCCATTGAGAGGTAGGGTCCCATTGAGAGGTAGGGTCAACCCATTGAGAGGTAGGGTCAACCCATTGAGAGGTAGGGTCAACCACATTGAGAGGTAGGGTCAACACATTGAGAGGTAGGGTCAACCCATTGAGAGGTAGGGTCAACCCATTGAGAGGTAGGGTCAACACATTGAGACTCGTGAGCAGTAGGGTCAACCCATTGAGAGGTAGGGTCAACCCATTGAGAGGTAGGGTCAACACATTGAGAGTAGGGTCAACACATTGAGAGGTAGGGTCACACATTGAGAGGTAGGGTCAACCAATTGAGAGGTAGGGTCAACACATTGAGAGGTAGGGTCAACACATTGAGAGGTAGGGTCAACACATTGAGAGGTAGGGTCAACACATTGAGAGGTAGGGTCAACACATTGAGAGGTAGGGTCAACACATTGAGAGGTAGGGTCACACCACATTGAA